>SNQJ01S0181228.1:19190-32408 GCA_010110895.2 Picea sitchensis
CCTGGATGCAAAGAAAACAACAAGTGGGAGAATGTTGGGTATGTGTTATATTCTTTACATGTGTGTGTGTGTGGGTGCGTCAGATTCGACAACTGCATCTGACGATCCCTCCCGTAGTGCTACTTGTGTCGTGTGTGCCGGGTGCTTTCCTAGGGGGGTCCCAGGTGGGGCAGGTATGCCCCCCCTGGTTACGCGCAATGCCCCAAATTTTTTGTTTTGGGCGGTTTTTGCTATTTTTAGTCGTTTTCTAAATTAATCCTGGATTAAGGGACTAGGGTTTTGATAGCTATGGAATACCTAAAAACATTGTATATATTTTATGGTGAATGGTGAAATTCGAGATAATGAATATAAGAAAGGTTTTCCCGGTTGAGGGTTTCTGGTATAAAAATCTCTGTGTACTCTGTGTATGAGACATTGATTAAATTATGTTTTGCTTAAGAATCTATATGCATTGCTTTACTTCACAGGTTTAAAACTTACAATAGGATGTTCATGGTCATCAACACCTTTCTGCAATAAGACACCTGCGATAGTATCTTGAGAAGAGAAAGAGAATATCATGAAATCTCATGAATAATCAGGACTAATCAAAACTAGGCCTTGGGAAATGAAATCTTTTATATATTCAAAACATTGAAGGTCCTTGTCGTCCCACCTGAATGATATGTCCTTTTTAATTAATTCACTCGTGGGTTTTATTCTTTTAGTAAATTTTGGGACAAATCTTTGAATAAAGTTTATTTTTCCAAAGAATGATTGTAGGGATTTTTTGTTGGCAGGGGCGTGCACATATTTGATAGATTGGATCCTCTCCGGGTCTACAGAAATTCCTCCCTCTGAGACTATGTGTCCCAATAGATTTCTCTTATCTATCCCGAAAATAGACTTCTTCGGGTTCAAGGAAAGACCATATTTCCTACACCTTTCAAATACAATTCTGAGGTGTGAGATGTGGTCTTTTCTTTCCTTTGACACGACTGTTAGATCATATTGGTAAATTTCTATAATTTTCTGAATAAGATCCCTAAAAGAAAAATTCATTGCTCTTTGAAAGGTTGAACCTGCATTCATAAGGACAAATGGCATTCTTAAATACATGATTGTTCCCCATGGTGTGGTAAATGTCATTTTGAGTTGATCTTATCTTTTGAGTAACACCTGATTATATACAGAAAATCCATCCAGCATGGACATCATTCCTGCCTTTGTGACCCTTTGTAGTAAGTGTTCTATATTTGGGAGGGGGTAATTATCTTTTAAATATAGCTGGTTAAGGTTTCAAATATCTATGCATAGGCGAATCCCATCACTTTTTTTTTCCGGAAAACCACCAAATTGGACATCCATGATGAATATCTAATGGGGGCTATGATACCCGCATCTACCATCTTTGGATGTTCCTTTTGTATCTGTTTTTCCAACTTAGGGTTAATATGCCTTAGTTTTTGTCAGAAATGTTTGGCTCCTTCTGTCAAAGGTATATCATGTTGGATGAAAACACCCCTATAAGTCCGTAAGTCATCATAAGTCCAAGCAAAGGTATCCTTAAATTCTCTTAAGAGGTCAAGTATATCGTTCCTCTCTTTTTCTATGGTACCTTTCCCTATTTTTACCATTCTTGGATCCATCTCGGTGCCAATGTTGAATTCTAAGGCTTAGTCTATTTGTTGTTTGGGGTTTTTTCCTTTGTAAACATCGTGTCTATCAAAGAGTTGGTATAAAGGGACGCACCCTTTCGGAAAAGTGTTATTTTGAAAGTTTAATACGTCCAGGTCCATGGAATAGTTTACTTATGAATTGGTGAATTCTCTATTGTTATCCATGAATCTAAGGATTTGACTATCATCTTCAAAGACATGCCAATGTTCTAAGTTATTATGGATCGATGGTCTAAATGGGACCTGCATTTTGCACAAGTTCTGGAGGGGACCCTCACAAGATTGCAAAGTAGATGTTGAGATAGTCAAAGCATTTTCTACATAATTTTCTTCTCTGGGAACTGCTTCGATTGATACTACAAAGGATTTTTAAATAGATTTTGCAAAGTCTCGATACCTTTTTAGTCTCTCATTCTTTGCGGAAAAGTTAAAAAAACTTATGATACTATTAGGTATGAATATCATATAACCCTCAAGTGTGTGATACCCTTATCAATTACTAGGTTAAGAACTATAATCAAAGCCTCGTATTCAACAATGTTGTTTGTGCAATAATATTCAAGTCTATAGGAGCAGTAGAAAGTTTCCTTAGATGGGGCAATTAGGACAATGCCTACCCCTGAACCAGAACTCGAATGAGAACCATCAAATTCTAAGTTCCATATTCCTCAGGGTGTTTTTCTAAGTTCATCCTCGAAGTTTCCTCCTTGGACAAACCAAATTTCCACCCCATTATTCACACATAGGAGTTGATCACTGGGTTCATCGAGAGTTTCAATGAGGCATCCTGTGATGGGTTCCTTGTGAAGGGTAAAAAATCCTCCTTTGATATGGGGTATAATAGCTTTGGACCCTTGGTCTTGGAAGCTTCTGGTTAGTTTTCCTACCAAGTCTTCGTAGATTAGAATCCTCCAACTGCTTAATGTGACTATCACCATTACATCGATCTTGAATGAGACATTAGGGAAAGCATGGAAGGAAACACTTAGGTCTTTCATAATACCTTGTGTAAAACCATCTTGTGTATTTGGTTGTGATATATTGAGACCTAGTTGGTACATAACCCTTTCAGTCATAATGTTTCTAGGGGTATCTGGGTCAAAAACACAATTATGGAGAAGGAAATCATTGATTTGGAGGGTAACATAAAAAGGTGCAGTTTCATCGTATTTTGTTCCAATGCTCCCAACATGATAGACAACGAGGGATTCTTCTTCATAGTCATCTTCCTCAGTGATTTGTGAAGGTAAATATTCAAAGCTTTCAACCTCAATATATTCAAAGGTTTCTTGAGGGGGATTCAAATCCTTAGGGGGATCATGTGTTTGTGAAAACAAGGAAGCATCTTTCATGTTCGAAAAATCCGTGCTCCATTTTCTAGGAAAGGTGTCATTTTGTACCTCTAGAATCTCTGGGAAGTCATGTTCTCGTTCTTCCATGCCTTCCTCATTTAGAAAGTAAGGAAACTTAGGCCTTAGCGATTTCTCTTTTCCTTAGACAATTTGGAATAAAATATGCAAAAGGCAAGTGGAGTAGGATTACTGGAGTGCTACAATGGTATGACTCTAACATCTACTTCTAAACAAGGTGCTCTTTGGGAAATGTTAACGAGTGGAGAATTATAGAGAAAAAGATAATAACTTATGTCTTTCTCCTAGGGTTTCAAGCAAGCAATTTCATAATCTTTAACATGAAATAAGTAAAGCTTACCACAAACATTCATCAACATAAAAAAAATGCATATTTTTTACTTACTTCACCAAGAATAATCAAGCTCAAACCCTAGTTGAAGATCTTCTACCATGAAAATAACCAAGAAACACCAAAATTTAGCCTCATCCAAGAAGTGCGCCTAAAATTTCAGTGAATAACCCTAAAAGAGGGCGTAAATTTCCGACTTCACCACTTGTGTGATGAGAGATTATGATAAAAATGAGAGTTTTCTCTCTTATTTATACAATATCAATGACCTTTAATTACAGTTAGGTCATAAAAAGGCCGACATGGCCAAATTACATTCAATATCCAGTTTTTACAAAAATGTCATTAATTAAACCCTAATGTCATCTTCAAGGGTGGCGTCATGCCCTTCTAGGGTGACATTAGGCCCCTAAGGTGGAAGACTAGGAATCAAGTGAAGGACGTTTGGCCTCTAAAGGCCCTGAATGTTTCCACACGTGCCAATGATCTCATAACCACTCATCATAAGTGCAAACCCTAACTCTAGGTGACATCAAGTTCAAAATGATGACATCATGTGCTCTCAAGGGTCAATGTCTAGGACAAAAGGCAAAACTCCCCTAGGTCTAGGTATGCCAAAGTGTCCCTGGTGAAATGTCCTTCTTTCTTCCTGGTGCGAGCCTCTGGTTTCTCTTTCCCCCTGCTGGGGTCATAACATCCATCTGTTGGGCTTTCAGCCCCATGGAGGTCTGACGTAATCATTACCCCATATGTACTTGTCCACCGGGAAAAGTCCTACAGCAAAAAAAAGTACCCCCTCCAAGGGCTCATAAGTCACAAGGATCATAGCAATGTCAATCACATCTAATAATCAAATTACCCAAACATGTGCATCAAACCCCCCTTTACCCAGACAAATTCTCAAAGACGTTATGCAATTTAACAATTCAGGTTTGGAGAAGGTCTTAGGATGTCCTATTGGGCTAATCCTCCTTAAGTTTGGGGTTTTTCCTGGGTGAGAACCGATCTAGGTCATTTAAATGTGTGTGAAGTGGCGCAGGGGAAATGTTTGGGTAGAGGGTGCATTGATAATAAGGAAATGTAGGTCTTGCCTGTGGGTGCCTCTGTAGAGGGCGAGCTGCACCTTATTGTGGATGCTATTGTTTCCTAACCCATTCAATGCCTTTTACTCTTAGTCTTATTTCTTTTGGTCCTTTTTTATTTTTTAAGGGAAAAGTTGGGGGACACTGTCATGGAATGGTGACTAGAGGTGACAACGTTACCCACAAGCATTTTACGGAAATGAGAAGGTTGTATTGTGATGAGACCCCCTTTATTTTGGCTATGCCACCAAAAGGCACTACCCTGGTTTGGTGACCATATAGATGGTAGTGTAATACTGCTACATGCCCATGGACCTAATAGGCCAACTCACGATGAAACCTCCTATCCACCAACTAGTGCCTTGAGTTTTGATTTATCTTATGGGTCCCATTTTCTTACTGAGAATTATGTTATTGGTTTGTCGTGAATCCCTGGGCAAAGCATCTCAAAGGTTTGCTTTTGGATTTTAACTCTTGCTAACTACTCTTACCCCCTATGCCTTTAGCCCCTTCTTCCCACAAGGCAAGGTACAACCCTTCCTAGCATGGCAAACCCAATGCCCAAACTAAGGTGGGGGGCGATGAGAGGGATAATAATGGAAAGTTGTAAGTATGGAGGGAATGGAAAACAACCTTTCTCAGACCCACTCGGTGGAAACTCATCCTAAAGGGGAATCAACTTACTAGGCCATTATGTCACCCTCCTAGGTATGAACAAGTTAAAGAGAATATTTCCCAAGCAAACATTATGCAATGAAGGAGAATTTAATGCAACATATTCAAGTGCTTCAAAAATAAGAGTGACACATACCATGATACCCGGACTCATTAGCTCATGGAGCAAGACTTACTGCTACTTCAGGACTAGGCTGGTGGGATGTACGTCGTTGTTGTTGATAGATGGGATTTACTGAAGAAAATATGGGCCCTCCAGGGCCATGCTCAAGTCATCTGTCTCTCGGTACTCCATGTCTAGGACATGTGGGCCTCGAGACATGATCTCCTTAGTTATCCCTAGGATAGGGGATAACATGCCTCACCTTCTATTTGGGTTTTCTTCTGAATCAGGTCTCACGAGATACATCTTGTGTGGAGTTGTGTGGATGGTGTGTATATTTGCATATACTTTCATTTTTCACATTCAATTATCCTTATAAATATAAGCAATAAGATAGTAATAATTAATTCTAGGATATAAGGAAATAAATTTCATAATCTAAGATTTCAGAATATCATAAGATTTGTTATGAAGAATTGTCCCATTGGAATATCCATGATATTTTATATATCAAAAGGAGGGTGTTAGGAATATACGTCCACATTAAACCTAATAGATTAGAGGAAGACAGATTTAAACAAGAAATTAAATGACAAAGAAAACACATAGTACATAGAGATTTTGCCTTGGAAACCCAAACGAGAAAACCAACATTCCTTGAGCATCTTGCTCTCTTGTTTTCTTATCAATTTAGAATAAAGGTTTACATGACTAACCTTGGTCTACACCTAAGACAAAATCGAAATCATACCCTCTTGATTGCAAAAGAACAATGTCACAGCCAATTCGACTTACGTCTACATGACCAACAACTACCAATAGATTGATTTAAAGATTGATTCACCGATTAACATAATAAAATTACAACACACCTTATCTATGTGCTTTATAGTAGGAAAAACCCTAAAGGAAGGCACCCAAATATGGTTATAGATCCTCGCAGATCATTGGCTACAAATCCCACAACTCTCGGGATTCTGTTACAGTCGACTACAAATTAGATTACCAGTTTACTACTAGTCAACCTCCATTCGAAATTCAATCAGTTTCCACATGACCTCTTGTTGACTGACTTCTTTGACTTGATGTTGATCATTTCGAATTTGAATTTTCTAGGTCGATCATTTCGACCTTCGACTTTCACCGCAAAGAATATAACAACCCAACATTCTCCCACTTGTTTTCTTGTTTACTAAAACATGAGAACCTGAAATTTTGTTTATAGACCTAGGGTAGCAATGTCCATTTCCTTTCTGCACCAATAGAACTCCACAACACTCACAGACTTGGTCAAAGATTCTTCTATGTTTTCCAAAGTGTCTACTTTCTCTAGCATCACCTTGTTCCTTTTCACCATGTATCTTACGAAATGGTATTGTATATCAACATGCTTAGTTTTGGAATGATAAGCTGGGGTTTTTTCCATAAATATCGCGTTTTGACTGTCACAATTTATCTTCACATCTCTTTTCTCAAATATGATCCCTGAACACATCCGTTGTAGCCATACTGCTTCTTTGCTTCCATGAGTGGTTACCATGTATTCAACTTTTATTGTTGACAAGGCTATGACCGCATATCGCTTACTAATTCAAATGATTGCTCCACCAAACATCTTGAACACATATCCATTGGTTGAGCTCTGTTGATCCAGAACTCCAACCCAGTCGGTGTCGACAAAGCCATGTACATATAATTCAATGTCCACTTCAGGTTCCCCTTGGTAGAAAATAGCGTAATCTTTTCTGCCACACAAATACCTGAACAATCTCTTGACAACTGTCCAATGCTCTTTTCCAGGTGTTGACATGTATCTTCTCAACACTTCCACTGCATGGAAAATGTCTAGTTGAGTGTAGAACATCACATACATCAGACTACCAACAACACTTGCATAGGGAACACATTCCATGTCCTCTATTTCTTCCTATGTCTTTGGAAACTGTTCAACAATTAACCTTGCTCCCATAGGAATTGGTACCTTTACAAGTTTGCAATCTTGCATGTTGAAATTATTCAAAACTATTTCAATATACTTTTTCTGATTCAACCAGAGCTTTCTAACTACATGATCTCTCTTGATCTCCATTCCCAGAATGAAGTTCACTGCACCGAGACCCTTCATGTCGAACTTGGAGTACAACTGCTTCACCTCCTTTATTGCATCGATGTTGTCTCTGATTAGCAACATGTCATCGACATATGATGCTACATATATGAAATTCCCACCTTCTTCCTTGGAATGTACACAATGCTCAACTTTTCTTCTCACAAACCCCAAACTAAAGATGTATGTGTCAAACTTTTGATACCACATCCTTGGTGATTGTGTTAAACCATAAAGGGATGTTTTCAATTTGCACACTAGCTCTTTCTTTCCCTTTAATGAAAATCCTTTAGGTTGTTTCATGTAGATTTATTCTTTCATGCCCCCATGTAGGAATGATTTCTTCACATCCATTTTCTCTATTTCAAGGTCAAATGCTACAACCAGAGAGATTGATACTCTAATAGAGGTTAATTTTGCAACAGGGGAAAAAATATCACATAAGTCGACTCCTTTGACTTGGGAATATCCTTTCTCTACCAGTCGAGCTTTGAATTTATGGACTTGGCTTGCTGCGTTCATCTTTTTCTTAAATACCCACTTGCTACCGACATGATTTCTTCCACTAGGAAATTCGACCAAATCCCGCATCTCATTCTTGTGCAAGGATTCCATCTCTTTTACCATGGTGTCCTTCCAGAGTTTACCCTTTGCTGAGTTGACTACCTCCCTAATCGACTTGGGCTCCTCATCAGTGGAAATTAACACAAATGTAGAATGAAAATCGGAAAGATTATAACTTTCAACTAGTTTTCTTACTCATTTAGACCTCCTTACAATTAGGGTCAGTTTTTCCACCTCTTTATCCGATTCGATCGTCTCATCTGAATCATCTTCTTCGATCCTCAGTTCAAACCTCAACTTCTTTGTATTTTTATTTGTTTGAACCACTTTAGACTCGGACTTCCCTCCGAATTCTTTGAAGACCGCATCTCGAATGTACACTGTTCTCCTCGATGCAGGATCCCATAGCTTATATCCTTTCATTCCTTCTTTGTGTCCAATGAAAATACACTTGATTGTGTACTTGTCCAACTTGCTCCTCTTTTCCTTGGGAATATGAACAAATTCATCACAACCAAATAATTTGAGATGTGAAAGTAAAAGATTCTTACCAAACCATACCTCATGTGGAATTGATTCGACTAGCACTGACGAAGGGGACATATTCACCAAATATTTTGTAGTGTCGACTGGTTCTGCCTGGAATTCTTGTGTGAGCCTAGCACCATTAATCACACTCCTTTCCTTGTCCATCAATGTTCCGTTCATTCTTTCATCAATTCCATTTTGTAGTGGGGTATATGGTGTGGTATTTTTGTGTGATATGCCACACTACTTGTAGAACTGCTCAAAATCCTTTCCATAGAATTCACTTCCATTGTCAGTTCTCAACACCTCGATCTTCTTATCTGTCTGGTTTTCCACAAAAGATTTAAAATCTTTGAATTTCTCGAAAACCTTTGATTTCTTCCTCATGAATTATATCCATGTCTTTCTAGAAAAATCATACATGAAGGACACATAATAAAGGGATCCACCAAGTAAAGGGACAATTACAGGCCCAAACACATCACTATGAACCAATTCTAGAATCCCCTTTTCCCTTGTCACTCCAAATGGGAATCTTACCCGTTTTTGTTTTCCATATATGCAATGTTCACAAAATTTTACTTCAAAATTACATTGAGGAAAACCTTCAAATATACCTTTTTTATACATAGATCGAAGTCCTTTTTCTCGAATGTGTCCCATCCTCTCGTGCCATAAAATGGTGAGGTCGACTTGATGTAAATTTTTCGATTCAGTTTGAATTGACTCGACCTGAGATTAGTTGGGTCGAGTCAAAGTCAATTCAACTTTAGGAACAACGATGTTGTTGCATACATCTGAGTCGACATTACCTAACAACTTGTATAGGGTTCCAATTAAAACTCCTTTCATTAAGACCATCACACCCGTTACCATTTTGCATGTATCCTTATAAAATAGAGTGTGCACTCTTGCATCACTCATCTGATTGACATATATAAGGTTTCTTTCCAAACCTAGAATATGTAGCACATTTGGAAGTTTTCTACTCCTCCTATCCTGCAGTTGCAGTCATAATCTTCGTCGTCCAACAATTTTGGTTGTCAATTCATCCCCCGAGAACACATCTCCTCCTTCATATCTCTCATATTCACGGAACCATTCTATGTGAGGTTTCGTATGATAGGATGTTCTTGAGTTGATCATCCAAACATCTTGATCCGACTGTGTAATGGTCAACACCAGATACACATCGACTCCTTTATTTGGAGTAGTCTTTCTCTCAATCAACTGCTTCTCATCATATCCCATGGTGACTTCTATCGCCTTCAAATTGTAGTCCTTTTTATAATTCATAAATTTACCACATTTCTATCATATTCTATTTGACTGAATTGAGGATTTAGATCTACCCTTCGACTTAGACTTTCTACCAGACAATTTTCCTTTATCTCCGTCAACTGTTTGACCTCTCACCATTAAAGCATATTTGGTCGATATTTCCGTGTTCTTATGTCTAATTTCTTCTGACAATAGAGATGAAACCACATCTTCTAGCACTAAAGTGGTTGAATTATTCCATATAGACACGCCTAAGATATCCCAGAAGTCTGGTAAAGAACATAAAGGGGTAATACATTTATCCTCCTTAGTGATTTCGATGTCTATAGATGATAACTGACTTATTATAGTATTGAACGCATTAAATTGTTCAATTACCAAGATACCATCACTCATCCTTAAAAGATACAATTTATTTCTAAGGAACAACTTATTTACTAGGGATTTGGACTGGTACAAGCTCCCCAACTTGTCCTGCAATTTATTGGTTGAGTCTTCACCTGAATCATACTCCTTGCCCTTTTTTTGAGTTTCTCCCATTATTCCATCAACATACTTTTCATAATGGTACTTGGACGATCTACTTCCCATTGTTCTCTATCTACAAGGAGATCTTTAATTTTAAGCTTCCAAAGCTCAAAATTATAGACATTGGATTTTTTGATCTCTATCCTCGTACTACTTGCCATTATTTCAAGAAAAAATTTAAATATCTTTGTCTTACGACTCTTACTAGACATAGGGTTTAGCTCAGATCCAAAATTGTTAACCTAAGCTCCGATACCACATGTTAGGAAATATACTTCCACGCTAAACCTAATAGAAGAGAGGAAGACATATTTGTTGATACTGAAAGGGGGGTGAATCAGTATCAAGTACAATTTTGGAAAATTTTTCAACTTATACTTCAACCATATTATATATTCAATTATATCCAATGAGAAATGGACAATAGTAGAAGAGTTACACTAATACACCATGCACACTATATGAGAAATAACCAACAGTTATTGTTCAAGGGAAGTATTGAAGTCCAAAGGTAGATACAACTTCCAAATATAAAGGGAGGGATAAACCTACAAAAGGAAGATACAATCCTCCAATATCAAGAGAGGGTTGACCTCTCCATCCTTGCCCCTTCGTTCCACCCAAGAATATATGAGAGATAATAAAAATTTACATTAAATTATCACCATCAACCAACCATCACATAGAACCTGATAATGCTTCCTGAGACTTCTTCAACTTCTACAATTCTTCACTTCTTGGAATACTCTGATCCTGTAGATAATATTACTCAATGTATTCTCTGAAACTCCTCCAAGTTTCACTCCTTGAATCCTCCCAAAAATGAGTTATAGAGAAAATGGTAGACCTTATTCAATTCTGGTTTATTCAGGAGAGCGAACTTATACATAATGCCCCACGCTCAATATTCAACATCAGATTCTGAAATTAGTACACATGAAACTACAACCCGTACTATTTCCAATGAAATTGGTCTCACTTCATTTGGATTCTCTATGAATAATTTATGTCTGTTTTACCCGGAACACATGTTTATGACTAGCTTCAAGACTAGTCAAAAACCCTATCTTCCACATAGTGTATCTCCAAAATTGTAGCGAATAAAGCATTGAAATTTTTACCACATGTAGCTAGATATGTCTTCTCAATAGATTTCAAATTTCACCATCTGAATCGTTCTAGAAACAAAGTTATAGCAAAAATGGTAAGATGACCTGTAAATAACATACCTTAGAACACATCACCAAGAGACTTCATCCTCCCTCGAAATTCGGCCTTCTTTTCTTCAGATTTCCTCTGAAATTCGACTTATATATCATTGTTCATTAAAAAACTTGTGTGTGTAAAATGAATGTATAATGATATGTATTTATACCCTTTATTTCACTTCCTTTTAACATTAGGGATGACATGTAGTTTTTGCTTCAATTCACATTGTCATCTTCAAAAATTCATTTCTCTTCAATCGTGAGGATCCACGTGACGTGCCACATACCACCATAAGAAAAATGAATTGTACTATCCATCCATGGGTGTTGTATTTTCATATTTAATTTCCTTCATGTCTATGTACTTCGATCAACTGTGGGGTCCAAAAGCCAATGACTAGGGTTGACAACAATGACAACAACCAATCTTCCAACAATCTCCCCCTTTGTCATTGATGGAAACAATAATGCTCCCCCTGTCATCATGATCCCAATTTCTCTGCCCCTTTGACATCAATGGAAAAGGGTGGGGATGCTCCCCCTGAGTTCAATAATACTTCATCCTTATTTTTGGTCTTTGGGACTTTTTCTTCCTTGGAATCCTTTTGTGTGACTTCTCTCTTCTCTCTCTTCTTAATGTCTAGGATGTATATGTTGTTCGGTCTTCTTGTTGCAGTTGCAACCAATCTTCATAAGTTATTTTCTCTGATTTTACATTTTTGGGAGTCAAACGTAAGAGTGTATCCTTGATCACATATTTTGCTGACACTGTGGAGATTATGCTTTAGATATTCAACCAACATGACTTTTCCCGCTTTTATATTTTCACTTCCAAGCTTTACAGTTCCTTTTCCAAGTATTTTGGTAGATGAGTCATCTCCAAATGCAACATTTCCACCCTTTTTCTTCATGCTGACAAATTTTCTTTAATGGGTCAAATGGATTATAATTTATGTTGACAAGTCTACGAACATTTCCATATCTACTATTTGCACCATTCATTTAGCTTGCGTAGTGTCATTGATTCTACAATTGATTGACTTGTGTCCAAAATTTCCACAAGTATAACAATGTCCATGAAATAAATTTTGATACCTGGGAGTACATAATCTTCTTTGTGGTGTGGTCCATTTGGGTTCATGATCTATTCTTCTGTAGTTTCCTTCATAATGATATCTTTCATACCTGATGGGAGAGGATCTTCTTGATGTCTCATTCCTTCTGAATTCTAGTCTTCTATCTTGTTGTTCAACTTGTTCTGGAGTGTTGGTTTCATCATTTTCATATTCCTTCTCTTGTTTTGTTGTCTTCAAACTGTCATTGTATCCTAGTCTTGTCTTGTCGTTTGAAGATCTTTGACTACTAAGGATCTCATCTAAATTTTTAGTGCTTTTTTCAAACTTCTTCAACTTTTCTATTGTCAATAGTAGCTCCCCTTTTGTGTGATCCAATTCTACTTTCAATTTCTCATAATCTTCTAATTGTTCCTTCAAGCTATCAATGGTCTTTTCAATGTTGTAATTCTCTTCTTCACAACTACTCAATTCACCTTTTAGTATTATGTTTATGTTTCTAATCTTGATATTTTCCGTTTCAGCATGCTTCAACTTTTCAAGATTCTCATCTTCTTGTTCACTCTTTGCATTGTCTTTGTATCCTCGAAAGGAATCAAGGTTGGTTTCTTCATCTGAATCTTCTTCATAAATGATTTCTTCTTCTTTAGAATTCTTGTGATCATCATCCTGGGTTTCTTGGGTTATGAAGAGGACTTCTCCTCCAT
>SNQJ01S0181229.1:0-19297 GCA_010110895.2 Picea sitchensis
ACTATGGATCATATTGAGAAAATCCTACATGAAACATATGAGAGGAAGAAAAGAGGCCCAAGAACGGGAGGAGAAGGCAGCCATCCTATCCATATTAATGTTCGTTTCGAACCCATAAACCCATGTGCGAATAATACACCAAAGAGAACACCACCGTTTAGACAAACAAAGTTCGGAGGAATTCTGACAGCAAGAAGTACATCTACACTAGGAGAAACATATGGAGGAGCCAATTCAGGTAACACTATTCAAGTATCTACACCTCGCAGAGGAGGAAGTAGTTCAATATTCAGAATGGCAAGACACGATCCCACTATCAAATTACTAGAATTTTGAGGAGAAGAATAAGAAGACCCGGACAAGCATTTGTTCATTTGTGAAAAGATCTGGGAGGCAAAACAGATCACTGATGAAGATACCAAACTCGTGCAGCTAGCAATTATGCTAAGATACCGTGCACTAGACTGGTACATGAGTCTAGACACAAACAGTGCCCCTAGGATGATGAGGACACTGGAAGACATTAAGAAGCTATTGATTAATGAGTTCCAGAAGCTGAGCTCAAAGGATCAGTACATGAACGAGATGATCGAGATAAGACAGAAACCAGGAGATTCTGTATGGGAGATTGACCCGAGATTCAAGCGACTAAAGGGAAAACTAAAATACCTTATGACCGAGATGTAACATCGGCACCTGTTTGTCAACTCACTACTCCCACACTTAAAATATCCCTTACGACAACAAAAATTTCAGATGCAAGCAGAGGCTCTGTAGGAAGCCTTGCAATTGGAAGAGAACCAGTACCAGCAAACGAACCCAGCTATTGAGAAATTGAAGGAGGATCTAAAGAATCTAACATTTAAGCTGAACAAAAATAAGAACAAGGATAAACGAGAAGTCGTTTGGTGTACTGCATGCAGAACTGAAAGACACCACAAGAACGAATGCCCAACATTCGCGTAGTATATGGCAATAGGTATGCCAAATCCACTACCACAGGGAGGCTTATGGTGCGAAATATGAAAGACATTGGGTTACAACCCTTATCACTGCACGATGATGAAAAAATACCAGACAAATCAGAAGAATTCATATTGCACCTTTTGTAAGTCAGTAGGCCACGACAACAAAGATTTCAGAACTATGGAGCTGATGTGGGAAAGAACATCATATGCATACAGGGTACAGACCAAAATGATGATTGGGCAAGTAGCGCCATAGTTCAATCAAGTCCCAGCTCCATACAATACTACGTAGCAGTAGTACAGTACTATGCAGCAACCATACAATAATGTGCAGCCGCAGTACAACCCGACACATCCCTAGTACAATACAACACACTACAATCAAGCACCACCATATAACGTGCCCAGAGGTGACCGAGAAGGATACCGAGGAGGAGGACGAGCCAAAGGAGGTTTCGACCGTGGTAGAGGACCAGTCACATGTCACAATTGTCAGCAACCGGGACATTATGCACGAGAATGTCCACTTCCACCAGCAAATTGTATGTATTGTCGCGCATCAGACCACAATACAGAGGAATGCCCGGCACTACTGGTAAATTTTCGGGAAAAGAGAAACCAGAACAATCAGAATGTCCAGTGGATTTCAGTCGAAGCTAGGGATGACAGATGAGACATCAATATAGTAACTTGTGGAGGAATGAAAATAGGAAGTGAAACAGTTCAACAGGAACCACCACGGCACCAATGGGTAAAGAATAACATCGAACCAAGAAAGTAGTTCGACGTGCCAAAAGAAAAGGAGACTTTTAAGGAATCTAGACAAGAATTTCAGAAGGATGACACAATGTCGACTTCAACTGTGAAACCATTCAAGAAAGCCCCAGAATATGAGATGCCACCATCATTGGATCATACCAACGGAATGCAGCCCAAGGGACAAGTAAGTACAATCAAATGTGTTTTTCAATCATGCGTGAAAGTATTAAGTGATCCTTCATCTATGAAAATATTGAAAAACATACTAGAGAAATGTAGCAGTGAGATGGAAGAAAAACTAGAACCAAAAATTGTCAATCACCTACACACCAGAAGAAGAACAAGTAGGGAATTTAGGCTAAATGCTAACATTGGAGATTTCAACATGGGAGACATTATACTAGACCTAGGATCTGAAGTGAATGTGATACCCAAAAAGACTTGGCAATGTATGGGAGATCCAACACTGGGATACTCAAATGTCCAATTAAAACTAGCAAACCAACATAGAGTCCTACCAATAGGTAGACTAAAAGGAGTGATAGTAGATCTTGATGGAGTGCATACTAAAGCAAAATTTGAAGTCATTGAAATAGTGGACGACACAACACCTTACTCGACATTGCTTGGTCTAGACTGGGTGTTTGACAAGCATACCATAATCAATTTGAAAACCAGGAAAAAGACATTTGAATCCAGAGAATACAGGGTCATAGCACCACTAGATCCATTGGAAGGGGAGAACCCACTTGCCTAGACTTAGAATAAATCAATCAGTTGTACATAACAACTGTGTGTGATGAGGATTATGTAAACCCAACTGTAGATGGGTTACTCAATTGGTGGAGCATTACTTCATGCGCAAAAGACTCAGACATTGAGTTAGAAAACTGGCAAGAATAGACCACATAGTAAGATGGGTAGGCACAAAAATCAGAGAACCACCCAGTTTCCACGAACTAAATGATTTGGAAACATTCTTGACACAATAAGAAGACGAAGTATTAGAAAACTAGTGATTGTTAGCACTTGACTTAGCACTCAAGGCCACACCCGCAAGATGGTGGGGCACACATAAGGATACCATTACAGACTGGTATCAATGTAAGCGACTACTGTGCATAAGGTTCGGTGCAGAATAGAAATACAACAAACAACAAAAAATACCAAGGACAAGAGGCACCAACGGAACACTTGGCGAAGTGCAAAACACTATGGAAAATGACACCACCAGAGGAATGGCCTCATCACTTCATACATACTTTAGAGGGAATACCAACGAACTTGTACACAGACAAGAAATTGCGCAAAGGAACTACAACATGGAGGACATTGCAATAGAACTTCACAATCATTTTCTTATTTGAGCATGAGAACCCGAACATAGACGCAGCTCTCAAATGAATCATAGGAGTAATATTCATCAAAGAACCAGAAATAGAATTTATCACAGAAGAGAAACGGCAGAATAAACAGACAGTCAAGGAGCTACTATCATGTTATCATGTACAGGAGGAAGCACCAGATGAAGATGACCCACGCGACATTCAGATCAAAGAAGTAGAAGGCGAAAGAGATGTGGAAGGACCACCCATAAAATCAAAAGTCATTTCCATGCCACTCAAGGTAAATAAAGTTAACATCGGGATAGTTGAACGACCCAAAATGGATAACATTGGAGACTACTAGGATGAGCAAGCAGTAGAAAGCATAACATAATTGTTGCGCGAATATAGCGACCTTTTTCCCACAACATTTACAGAGATGAAAGGTATAGAAAGAGAACTGGGAGAGATGAAGATACCACTCAGACCTGAAGAGATACCTATAATACAGTGACCCTATAGACTGAACCCCATATATAAATAGAAAGTTAAAGATGAGATCAATCGAATGCTCAAATCCGACATCATCGAACCAGTTGAGGAATCAGAATGGATAAGCCTGATGGTAGTACAGGACAAGAAACAAGGAAGAGGGATTAGGATATGCATCGACTTGAGGAAGTTGAACGATGCATGCCTACACGACCCATTCCCTACACTGTTCACAGATGAAGTGTTAGAGAATGTGGGGGGACATGAAGCTTACTCATTCATTGATGGATTCTCGGGCTACCATCAGATTAAGATAGCACAGGAGGACAGACAGAAGACCACATTTGTGATGGAATGGGGATCTTATCAGTACAAAGTCATGTCATTTGGACTGAATAATGTGTTGGAACAAATATTGAAATTTTGGCTTTCGGTAGCTTAGGAGGAAAATTTTTATAGTTTTTAGCTACCGAAAGTGCAGAATTTCGGTAGCTTAAATATCAGTTTTCATATGCCCTTAGCCGTCGAAAGTGTAGATGCATTTTTACCCAGAAATCAAGTCACGAGGAGGTACTAAAAGAATGCAATAAACGGAAATAAAAATCGCTATAATAAGGTTTTACATAAATTCCATGTCACCATTTCGGGTTTTCGACAGTCGAGGGTTTGGCCGACATAAGATTTTGACCATTGCTTCGTTTCCCCAAACCTGAAAGCCAAAATCGGGGTTTCAGGACTTTTGGTGGCTTATGGTACTCTGAAATCACATTGTTAGCTGCCGAAATCTAGGACTTTCAGTGGCTAAGATACCCCTGTTTTCGACCTGTTAGCCACTGAAATCGCAAGTTTTTCCAAAAACAAACTGCCTGTGGGAAAACTCACTTTTCGCAACCTTGGAGAGGTTTTTTTACACGTTTGAATAGTCGATTGACATCTACAGATCCTAATCTTTCCATTGGTATCTTCATATTCTAATTTAGAGCTCTATAAAGTATGAAAAATTTCCCCGCAAGATGGTGCTCCAAACATGGCCCAAAAATGTAGGAACGCGCCTAGATTTTAGTTAAACAACTGCCAGTTCATTTCTCAGTCGGTTTTGAGGTAGTTTCTCATCTGTTATATGCTGAAGGCTTATATATTGTACATCTCTTTGATGGGAAAGTAAGGGGGGGGACCTCTTTTGAAGAGGGCTTCTATTGAAAACTGGGTTATTTTGAAGATTTGGAATAGTGTAATGTTGAAGACACGTGTTCACTTGATATGTGAGATTCATCATGGTTGATTCCTTCAGTATGTTCTCTGTTTTGTTACATTGATATTGTCTATCTCTTTTTTTATCAACCGAGTTAAAATTTGTTTGGAATTCATTTTGCATGCTCCTTACACACGGTTGATATGTGTTGTGTTTCAATGATGACTAGTTAGAATTCACTCAAGATTAGTGCTCTGCACCTAGTTATTATCCTCTAGTCTTTTTCCTCTAAAGTTGTAGTTAGAATTCATCCTTGTTAGATTCTTTCACTGTGATGGTCTTTTCCTTTTCTTTTCTGCTACCATATCTTGATTATTGATTGTTGAAATATAGAATCACTTTGCCTCATTTCCCTCAAGTAACACGATCACTGTTATTACCCATTTTCTTTGGTTTTCACTTGAATCCATCACCTGATAGGCCTTTTCAAATTTGTGCAACCACCAACCTTATCAAAATATATTGTCTTATAAGAAATATGGCTTTCTTACTGTGATTATTGAATATTCTTGGAGTAAAGAGCCTTTGTTTATTAAGAGAGCCCTCTCTAAGGGTATTAGGTCAGAAACACACTCTAAAGCAGGTTTCAAGTTACCTCGGGGATTGGCTTGCAGCAACCCAAGTCAAGTTCCAAGCAATGATTTACTATCTCATTTAAAATGTGATAAGGCTTGGCTCTATTACATCCTAGAACCAACTCTTGCGACAACATAATGCACCCAAAATATTCTCCAGAGTGGTCATCGCAGCATTTAAGGAATTCATCCATCAGTTCCTCGCAATATACCTAGATGACCAGACAGTTTACAGTCTGCTGAAAAACCATGTGGAAGTGCTACGACTAACGTTAGAGAGGTGTAGACAATGCGAGATATCACTAAACATCAAGAAATTCATATTTGGAACACCGTTTGGGATACTATTGGGCCATATAGTATGCAAACAAGGCTTGTTAGTGGATTCGGCCAAGATCGTCGTCATTGTTAACTTACTAGCACCAAAAATAGTATCAAAACTAAGAGAAACCTTAGGGCACACAGGATACTATAGGAATTCCATCAAAGGATATGCGCAGATCATAGCCCCAATGGAAAAACTGTTAAGGAAGGATACAAAGTATCAATGGAACGACCAGTGTAAACATGGTATGGATACCCTGAAGGAAAGGATGGTTACCACACCAATATTAGTATTTTCAGACTGGGAAAAGACATTCCATGTGTGTGTAGATGCATGAGCGATAGCACTGGGAGCTATCTTAGCGTAGCCAAGAGCGGTAGACTTGGATCATCCACTAAGAGAAGGTCTAGCTATATGGTCTATGCACTACAAAAATTTAGACATTACCTATTGGGAAAACACTTTAAGATGTTCATAGATCACTCAACCCTGAAATACCTAGTCAACAAGCCAGTGTTGGGGGGGAGAATCTGTCAATGGTTACTGCTAGTTCAATAATTTGATTTTGAAGTAATAGTTAAACCAAGGAAACTGAATGCAGGACTTGGCCACATGTTCAGGGTCACAAATGGAGAAGAACCTATGAATTTAGAAGACACCTTTCCGGATGCACATTTATTCTCAATACGGATTGTTGATTACTACTTCACAGAGATCATCCAGTATTTAAGCACAAGTACTGTGTTGCAAGAATATACCACCGCGCAAAAGAAGAAACTGGTAGTCCACGCAGTCGACTATCAACTGATCGCAGGGAACCTATACAAGATGGGCACAGACAACATCTTGTGAAGATACGTATTAGAGCACGAACGACCAAGAATTTTAGCAAAATCCCATGAGAGAATCTCGGGAGGGAATTATGAAGGAAAATCTACCACGCAGAAGGTACTGCATGTAGGACTATGATGGCCAACGATTCACAAGGACTCGAAAGAGTACTTTTAGGGATGTGACATCTGTCAAAGGGTAAGCAAACCCAACAGAAGGGACGAGATTCCACTACGACCACAAGTAACATTATAGGCATTTGATAAATGGGCAATCGACTTTGTGGGACCAATTAACCTACCAGCCAAAAGAACAGGGAAAAGATACATTATCATCATGATGGAATGCCTAACAAGATGGGCGGAAGCCACACCAGTAAAATATTGTAGCGCAGAGACAGTTGCACACTTCTTGTTCCAGCAAGTCATCACTAGATTTGGGTGCACAAGAGTTTTGATCAGCAACCAAGGAACACACTTCATAAAAAACACCATCCGCACGCTGACTAAAGATTTTGAAGTTCATCACCAGAAGAGCACACCATATCACCCACAGGAAAATGGTATAGTAGAAGCCTTCAACAAAATTCTGGAGAATGCACTAACAAATATCTATAACATCAACAGAGATGACTGAGACCTCAAAGTACCAACAATATTATGGGTGTATAGGACAACATGCAAAAATTTGACAGGGCACACACCATTCAAGCTAGTCTATGGACAGGAAGAAGTAGTGCCATTAGAATTTTTAGTACCCAGCTTACGCGTAGCAGCTATCACACAGATGATAGAACGAGGTGCAGTACAAGAAAGACTGAATCAGTTATTGTCAATGGAGGAATATCGAATCCTGGTAGGATTCCATCAACAAGTGTAGAAAGAAAGAGACAAATCTTGGCACGATCGACACATCAAGAAGAAAACATTTAAGGAAGGAGATCTAGTACTTCTCTACAACAACAAGTCATTTTGGCACCCGGGGAAGCTCATAATGCATTGGTTAGGACCATACGAGGTAAAATATGATATAGACGAAGGAGTTGTATAGTTAATATATTTAGCAGGCGTAAACCTTAGAGGAATGATCAACGAGAGCTGACTAAAACTATACAAGGACAGTCAACCACCCACTGTGCAGTAGAAAAAAATAAAAAAATAAAAAAGAGAACAAAAAGGAAACAAGACTTAAAATCGTGCAGCACGCCGGAAAGAGAAAGGCCACATGACGTTCGAAACACAAATCCGACAAAGGCATGAACAACAGTTACATACAGAGGAAAATAAGCGAGAAATGGAAATTCGGCAAAAGAAATATGACAGAACAACACTAAGAGAAATTAAAGGATGACAAGGACCGATGGGACATCACATTAAACACACCAACAGGAGATGGAAAAGAAAACGTAATGGCAAGTAAGAAACCACCGCAGATGCATTGAACCCATATTTATGATGCATTAAACACATAATGGAGGAAGTGTCCTTGACAAGCTTTGTGACCAGCCCATACAACACATGAACACGGGAGCGACCGGTCTATTCATGAAACGAAAATAGAGAGAGAATAATAGCAGCTAGAACGACCAGAGCGAGACCACAGAACTCCCATAATTTATTGGAACTTAGAAAATGTTTGACAGTAACCACTATGGCACCACCGAAGCCTGCAAAAGCAAGTCAGAAAACCAGACCAACCAGGGTACAAACTAGGTCATGAGGACAGTTGGAAGAGAATGAACAACAACAACTGGAGATCATCGACATCGACGAAATCCCATCCCCCGAGAAGATACTGGTGAAATCTACACCGATACTGGAAGAAATTCAACAACCACAAGCAGAAGCCATCAAAGTGGATATGCCAGCAGCAGCGCAGGTGCCTCAGAATGAGGAAGTGGAAACCCAATAGGAAGTGTAGCCAAAAATCACCGAAGCAGCCTTGGAGGTTAACAGAACAGTAAAAAATCTAGAAGCACCAGCACAACCAGCCGAGTCACAAACGACCATCTCAGGTTAACCAGCAGAGGGGACCGTTGTTGATGCCTCACCTTGGCTAGAATGGCTAATGGGGGAACAATTGGAAGTTGTTGGAACTTCAAACCAGCCACCGCAGCAGGAAGACAGAGTTCATATACTGAGCTCACCCCATAAGAAACCTGCAACATAAATTATTCTGCTACACATACCAGCTAGAGTATAGGTTGAACCAGAGCTACTGGGTCATGTCAAGAAGCTCAAGTATTCTTACCATGACATATCAGATGAAACCAAGTTCTTGGAACTTGCACAGAGGGTCTTCATTCAGATCATAACCGTAAACCAACTTGGAGAAATGATTATCCAACCACACTAGTGGGCAACTAGGTTGGACAGAACAAGAATCTTAGGTTTGTTGAAGCTACCACATTTTGGCAGAGGCCAGTACACGATAGCATGCCTCAAGCAGTTCTTAGTAGTCACACATGGAGGGGACATATGGTTGTACAAACCCATCCCCATAACTGTTGAGCTTATCACAGAAATCACAGGGTTACCAACTCGGGGTATGGCTCCCGTGTTGATTCTGGATGACAAATCCAAGGAGAAAGTGTTGGCAAAAGAAATGAAGAAGAAATATGGCACCTCCAGAGGGACAAAAATCATCATAATCAAACGAATCAACAATGCAGCTACACAACTGGGCACAAAGATCTTAGCTTTCAAATTTCTCAGAAAATGCCGCAAAGAGGAAGTATCAGCAAGAGTCATTGCAGTTGCATCTCAGTGCGTAGAAGGCACCTCTATGAGTTGGGCGCCATACCTATTGAACGTATTTCAAGAGGACTGCAAGGATGCGCAATACCTAGGCACAAAGTTTCATTACTCGTGGTTGATTACCCTAATATCCTTCATGGGATGGTGAGAACCAGGATATGTTATCTTTTGTACCAGACCACAGCCAGTGGGAGAAAGATACCTCTTACTGTGATCTAGGCCACAGGACAGGCATAAGAGGGAGAACAGAATCATATTCGAGGCTATCAGGAAGCTATCAGCCGATCATGGAGAATAACACCATAAACTATCGCGCGATATGTGAACATCGCCAATTTCTAGGCCACAAGACAGACAATGTGGATACAACCAAGGCATGATCCAGATAAACAATGGCTATAGATGCACTACTGCATCACAGAAGGTGATATCGAAATGGTCATCAACAAATGGCCAGATTAATGGAGGATCCCAACCATTACCCGGGAAGTACCAGAAACAACAACAGAAGGAGAGGCAAAACATGCAGAAACAAACCTTTCCAGAAATCCAAGTGCCCAAGAAACCATGAATGAGCCAAGGCAAGCCAACTCAGGTAGAAGAAGGGCCCAAGTAGACAAGGACCCAAAAGGGGAAGAAAGAGACTACATAGCCGACCAACGGACAACCAAAACAAGCTAAGGGAGTGCAAGAGACTGCCCCAAACCCCATCACACAGGAACCAAGGGAAAATAAGAGACTAACCATGCAGGAAGGAGGCGCGCGCAAGAAATCAAAGGTGCAATGAGCATCACTAGACTATATGATCACGGAGGACGATGGGGATATGATTGCCATAATGGTCTAGGATTTCTTAGCATAAGATTTCTATCATGCAACGCATCATAGGGATAAACTACAAAAAGAGATAGCAGAAATGGGACAGTTCCTAAAGAAATTTGGGGAAGCACAGACAACAAGCAACAACAGAGGCATAGAGCCACTGAAAATACATGCCAAAGAAAGAGTGGAGATAAGAGAACAAGACCCAGTCCACTCCATGCCACATGCAAATGCAATGATTTACATCAAACCTAGCATGCTGGGCATGGATGAAATCATGGGGCAGACAACCCTGAAGGATTTGGACCACATCCAATTGGTCTTAACACGGATGCCATCAAGGGCACTACACAAATTGCAGGTTAGTGTTGACCACAAGGTACACTCTCATACACATAAAAACTTAGTCAAGCTACAATAGGAAACAAAGAAATGTGAGGCATTGGAGAAATTATGTGAGCAGGCCAAGCTCGAAACTCAAGAGAAAAAAGAATGCATGAATGAACTGGAATGAAGAGTGGGAGGATTTTTTGAGAAAATACCAAGCACTGCGCAAGGAAATGAAGTCCCGGTAGCAGGAAATATTGACCATATTACGTCGGCAATTGATCAATATCAGAAGGAGATCGAGAATCTCCGGGAACAACTCACACCAACCACTCCATCAGTAGTGAAGGAGCAAAGGAGGCAAGAAGCAACAACGCAGCTGCAGGAGATGGAATAGTAGGTTAGCACAGTGACTGAATTGCTCGATAAAGAAGTGCAACTTTGGACAAGGTTGGAGGAGGATTCACAGGTCCAACGCTGGGACAAGGAAGAGAAAGGATCAATGCAACAATCCAAGAACTCAAACAGAGGCAGAAGACCATACCAATCCCAGAACGAGTCAAAGGGATGTAGGAGATAAAGAATACACAGGAAGAACTTATCACTGCACAAACATAGAAACAAGAGCTTCAGGCTCAAATAGAGCCACTACAGGAATGGGTAGCAGAAATACTCACACATGCAGAAGGAGCTAAAACATGGATAGCATAGACCCAGACCAAATGTGAAGGATTTCTTAGTGACAAAGTGGCAGTTCAGGTAGTAGACACCCAAGGAAAAGACCGTGCAAGCACTGACAAAAGTAGCAGAGCTCAAGGAAAAGTTCCAGACGATCATCAAGGAGATCGAAGAAGCTTAGAATGATTAGGTGAATCGATACGAGTCACATGTCAGTGTTGGGGGCCTGTTGGCACCATACTAAAGTGGAAAGAGGGATGATCGTGGAAAGAAAGCATGCAGAAATGGAAGTAACAGCTGGAAGGTAACACAACACATTTGCATGCAAGAAAGCGTGCACAAGGAAAACGACAGCTGGAGGAAGAACAACACACGTGCATGGGAGGACGACCTAACATCAGTAGGGTTAGGGTTTTGGTAATACATTGTAAAATGGCTGAAGAGCCCAATATATAAATATAGATATACACAGATATCATAAAAAGGTTGATTCACTTTTGTATTAGTTCATCTTTTGTAATGTTCTATGACAGCTATGTATGAGTTTATGCGTTATGTAATATGGTTATGAACCAGTTTTGTAATATGTTGAGATAATAATAGAGGAGAGGAGGAAGATCTGAGGATTAGATCACAGGCTATGGAGCATGGTGCGATCTAGTTCGCCTCATACAGATCTTACCCATCAGAGGAAATTGTAAGCGCACAGCGTTGGAGATGCAAAACTACCATAATAAAAAAGCCAAGAGCCAAATATTTGTGGATGTAGCCCAGGAGGGGGTGAACCACGGTAAAATTTGTGTAATTTGATGAATGCATGTATATCTTTATTTTCTTTCCGTAGTTAATTTTTATGCTTAATGAATGAGTTAATGCATTGTTATGGAATACGATTGTGTTGTTTGGGGAAATAAAATGTGAAGGATAGATGCAACCCCGTGAGTACAAGTAGATTGTAGTCATGATTCGTAGTAGATGGCTCGTATTAACAATCCCCTATCCCATACTCAATACTAGGTTGTAAACACCTGATTCTTACAGCCACCCATTCAAATCTATCTCAGGTGAGACTGCGTAGTGCACTATGTGCACTGTGTTGCCTTCTGGTTTACCAGGAAGGCCGATAGTTTTAGAGGCTTTGTTGGAAACCTGAAAGACATGAACCCTATGTCAATAACTCAGACAGTAAAAGGAATCCATTAAACCAAAAGAGACCCACTGAAAGGAGATCATTAAGGCATCTATCATCATTAGCATGAGGTACAAAGCATGAGCTTCATGATTTGGTGGAAATCGAACGAAGAACAAGTTCATGAACCAACGATCCTGTGCATCTTTCGCATGTCCCAAGTGCACGTAGTAGACAAAAAATACCCTATGAATAGAATCCAATGATGAGAAAAGGCGAGGAGACCACCAATAAGTCTAATGGAATCCAAGATACTGCATGAATCCCAATGTGTGAATAGATGTCTTGTCGTCGAACACAAGTGAAACCAACCAATCAGTGACCAATGATGAAGTGTCAACTGTTGGGTTCAAGGTTACCTACCAATGATGGAAGTAGGGCTAGGGTACATGATAGGACTAAAGTATCATGTGATTCTGAGACAAACTGAGGGTATGGCCAACATGCAAATTCAAGAGTTTTGAGGAGTGGCCGACACGGGTTGATAGACTTCCTTTGAACAAGAGCAAGAGACATATGGTGGAACATAGCAGCATAGACCCAATGATAAAATCATGAGTTGTAGGAGGCATCAATGAAGTTACCTGTAGGGACTAGAAGAGTAACCAGTCGGTAGAGAAGACTCAGTAATGAGCTCAACTTCCTAAGGCCATGATAAACCCAAAATTATGATGAAAGGACTCAAATCACTTTGTTCTCTGTTGAAAGGCGACACGACTGTTGCCGATATAATATAATAATCCCTTCCCTCCCTTTTTTTTTTTTTTTTTCATAACAAACGAATGCTATGATACAGAGGAGGAAACGATTGTCGCAAGTAAGCAAAACTAGTTCCAGCAGTGGAACGTACCTATGCTCAATGCAGGGAAGTGCATGCAGGAGATGGACACTCAGGGGAATGTTCCCTCATAGGTATAGGGTGTCAAATTGCAAAGGATATAAACAAGGCTCTGCTTGGTTGAGGATGAAAAACTATTGAGGAAAACAGTTTATAAAGCAAAGTGAGAACTGGCTATAGGCTCAATACTACAAGCATGGGTATGAGATGCAATCACAACTTAACGCCAAAAAATGTCCTTTTTTATGTCTTTTAGTCTACTTGGTGTGAAAAAGGGATAAACTTGTGCCAAGTAGACGTCTCTTCAAAACCAATTTACAAGTGTAAAAAATACAAGTTCACTCGATGATCTTTTCATTTTTTTATAACGAGTCGAAAAAGAGCTTAACTAAGACTCATGATCTTTAAAATCTAATTTAACGAGTGTGAAAGGGACAAATCACTCAGAAATATTTTCTCTTTTTGGAATACGAGATGGAAAAGATATTAAATTAAACTCGTTATGTTGTTCTAATCAATATGTAATGAGGGAGGCCAAGGCTCCCATACCGACCTTCTGTGGAATGTCATTATTCTACAAATAGCTGACATAATCTTGGGAAAACCCAAATCTCTCTAAGTCGAGGAGGATAAATCACTAACTGAGTAGATAGTCTATGTGATAGATCAGACAATGTCTCTTAATGGAAAATACATAGGTGGGGGGATTGAATACCCCATGGGACTATCCCAATCAAAAGTGATCTCCTCAAAACCAAGAGGGAGAGGACTTGGTGAAAGAAATACTCTCTCTCATTCAGAAGGTGCAGGATCAGGAATGTTGATGACATGATCAAAGGATGCATTACTCTCCACAGGGAGAGTAGGATTGACCATATATTCCACTGGTATGACCACTTCTTCAATTCTAGGTTGAAGAGGATGTGAGGTAACAGGGATAAATGATACATCACCCTCAAGAATGGGGGTGTGATCAAGAGAGGATTGCAACAATGTTATTATCGTGTCAATCAGAGGAAAAAGGCATGGGAAAACCACAGACACCTCAGAATCCGAAGGGCCCTTAGGCGAGCCCCACGCTTCTGGTATCCCAGCCATCGCTGGACATAAACGAGTAAGATCTTCACAAGTCCTGCAAAGGAATTTAGGCTTATGTCTAAGGTTTATGGGCTTCTCAATGCCCCGAGTGTCATTCAAGATGGTCAATGGTATACTATCAACGTGACAGGAAAAGGTGGGGGAGTCATCTCCTACATGGTGCTTAGATGTCTGAGATGTAGCATTGATATAACTTGTGGCAACTAAATTGGTGCCCCTAGCATGACTAGCAACAGTCGGGTTGTCAACATAACTTGTAGAAGTTGTTGACCCATCTCCAACATGACTGGCAGAGGTTGGTGATGGAGCTCCAATATGACTGACAATGACTAGCCTAGCGGTGGATTGTGGAATTTGATGCCAAGGTCTAGGGAAAGATTGACTTTGAAACATTGCAGGCAAGGAAGGATCTTGGTTTACCCCCTTTCCCTGTCCGAAAAGGTAGTATCCTCCGTTGAATTGATTCAGAGAAGTCTAAACAAGCATCATCACTGAAGTCTATGAAAATACGGAAGTATGATAAGGATTATTCGAGTGAGGATATATGTTGCCCCCTTGTGAAGGGGACCCGTGAAGTGGGTATCCCGAACCATAAAACTGATTCTCCCCATATGAAACACCCGAGGATACATGAGGACTCGCCATGGAAAAAGTGTTCAAAGAAACTGACATGGCGGACGGAGGATACATGGACGGAGTGTAGTAGGTAGAATAAGCACCCATCTAAGTACTGGCTCCTGAAAGAGCATAACTAGGATTGGATCTGTAAGAGGGGAAGTTCCAACCTCCCGTCCTGAAAGCAGGTTGAGGGACATGGCTCATATCAAATGAAGATGCAGGCATTGGGGCCATGGTGCCCCCAAATCCAATGCTAGGATTCATATAAGTGGACTAGGGAGAGGATCACAAGGGGGAAGGCATATCAACGAGAGAATGACTAGAGACCCAAGGTGCGGATTGAGTACCAAAGTTATGCATACCATTATAATAAATAGGAGGATTCATCCCCATGAACTGAGTGGGCATCATGGGGTAAGTAGCAGGAAAAGAGGGAGTGTTATAAACCTAAATTACACCACACATGCTTACCTAGCATCAGGCCAACTCATATCCCTTCTTTGCCAAAAACTACTGAACAACTCTTCTAAAAACTCCATTTTTAAAAGTACACGTTAGCTAGCCCACTACAGCCTGCGTGTATATAAAAGTACACGCTAGCAGGCCCACTACAGCCCGCATGTACCTTCATAATCACAAAAAAAGGAAATTTTCCGACGGGACAAAAAGCTATGGGTTAGTTCACTGAAACTTCCGGCCATGCATGGCCGAGGGTTCATCCAAAACACTAGCTCCTTCTAGCCTATAAAAGAAGGGGTAGGGGTACCATTTAGAAGAGGAAAATTATAGCGAAGAAACTCTACCCATTTGCCAAATCCATTGTCCCAACCCTTTAGCCTTTCCTCAAGCCAAAGGAGAATTAACGCAAATCAGTTGGAGGACAGAAGAGGAGGAGCCCAGGATCAGGATCAAGGAGCGATGGTCGGTCTCAACTTTGATTGTAAGTTGATTCATTGTTCAAATAATAAAAGAATACTTTTCCCATCCCAATGCATGAGTTATCTATGATTTGTTTAATTTATGCTTAATTTCTAACCCTCAAGTAGAAAAGTAGCATGCATGCGTAGTGGTTTGTCTTGATCACAGGATTATCTTTGGAAGGAGCAGCACAAGCAAGCGGGCAAAGCGCAACGGAGGATCTACACCAAACATCAGTAAAAAGGTTAGTAGTTCCTTTCTATGCATGTATCGTGAAAGAGGGGTTTAAGTTTTGGGTGGTAGGTTAAAAAGTCATTTCTTTACGGCCAAAACCTGCATGTAAGTCTGAACCTAGTTTGCTAGTCTGTAGGGTATTTTTCCTAACAACAGAGTTGGCGATCGTACTGGGGAAGATACTCTTTAGGGTTTTCGAATTTAGTTGAGTTTTTGGGTAGTTTAAGAGATTATATTTTTTGTTTCTTTGCCTGTCTTTTTTTGTAAGGCATGAGCTAGCAGGGAGCCTGGTTCTTTATACCAGTTTTCCCTGACTGTTGCTTGATGACAATTTTTGGGACACATAGAGGTACACGCGGCCTGCAGAAGGCCTGCACGCGTGTACCCGTGCCCTAACCTCTTACAACCCGCATGTGAACGCTAGCTGTAGAGATTTTAGTAGCATGTAGGAGCTCAGAGAACTTAAGAGGTAGTCCTCCTCTTCCCTGTCAAAATTATACATTCTCAGGGGGTTTTCTGTGTCCTGTCTGAGTCTTGCTAGTTCACAGTATTGTCTCATTTTGTCTTTTTATGTTTGGTTATTCCTTGCAAATATTTTTTCTTTTCTGTTAGAAGAATCATCCAAGCCTTCAAGGGACCCTGGTTGTCAATACCAGAGGCCTCTTCTGGGTCTGGGCTGCCTTTTTTTATTTTTTGTCTTAGAATTTATACATACACGCAGCCTGTACAAGGTCAGACCGCGTGTACACGCGTCGTATTTCAGCTC
The DNA here is from genome assembly GCA_010110895.2 of Picea sitchensis. Classification (NCBI taxonomy): domain Eukaryota; kingdom Viridiplantae; phylum Streptophyta; class Pinopsida; order Pinales; family Pinaceae; genus Picea; species Picea sitchensis. Next base: position 16,772 of record SNQJ01S0181229.1, read on the forward strand.
AGCACGTGTTCGCACGCGTGTTGTTTCAGTGACAAAAGCGTGCTTGACAGGCTACTTTTCAATCAGGGTGGGGCAGTCATCCCCTGCTTTGGTGAGAAGTGTTCCTCTCAGGTGTTTGAGTCTAGGGTTGAACAGTTAGTAGGTTAGGGCCTCTTACCCTTAGCCTGTTTTTTCTTAGTTGCTAGTTGATAGAAAAGATAAAAAGTAATTTTTTTTTTTTTATGGTTTTTAGACAAGCGTAAGAGTCTTTGCTTTCTTGATTTCCATTGGGTGTCTTTGCTCTGATTCTTTCCGATCTGCGCTTTAAGCCAGAATTTTGTTTTCTTTGTTTTAGGCTTGTCGGTATTTTCCCTTTGTTGCTTGATTAGCACGTAAATAAATAAAAAAGAGAAAAAAAAAATCTTTTCATTTTCTTCTTTGTTTGAAGATAGTGTTTCTGCATCAATAGCTAGGAAGAAGTCTTTTGTTCATAAGTTTTTGTAGTGCATTTGAGAGAATAAGTAGCTCGTAGTCGAGCGAAATTCCTTTATGTTTGCTGCATGAAATTTTAGAAAAATTGAAAAGAAAAAGAAATCTTTCTTTGTGGAAAGTTGTTGATTTTTGCATTGCGTAAAAGTCTTTTGTTTCCAGCATTTTTCATTCATTTTTTCTTTGAGTCTTTACACATTATCAGTTTCACCTTCATACCCCTTGATGTAAAAAATCATATAAAATCAACGCTAATTTAAAATCTATTAGACTTTTTGTTTGTAGGGTTCACAAACTAGTTCAGGACTAGGGCCTTGGATTAGGTTGGAGAGGAAACTCTCCAGGGCCACTCAAAACCAAACATTAGAGTCTGTGATAGGGAGTGTAGAAGCCCAGTTTCGTGGAAGTTATCCGGGACTCCCCTCTAACACAGGGGATAAACACGAGGTCACGTGAGGAAAGGTAGCGGAGATAACCCCTCCAAAGCCGGACCAAGCGTAGTGGAGAACACATATCGAGGATTTGTTGTGGGATTCCATCGTTTGCATTTGCCATGGGGCTTCGTGTGTCTCGAATCTGTTCGAGGTCCTCAGTTGTCTTCCAGAACATTTTCTCTCGATACCCTTGACAGGTTTCGGGCTTGATACCCTGCTCATTGTGGTCTACCCGACTTTCGACTATACCCTCCTGGTGACTATTCGCGTGCTGGCAAACTAGTTGCCAATCTTGTTAGGGACATACATAGGTGACTGCGGGGGTATACCGCGGTACCTAGGATAGACATCGGGCCATGCTTTGCAGAGTATACCTGGAGGGTGCTTCCGTTTTCGAGTTGCACTTGCATTGGTAAGTTTCTCTAGTGTTGGTTGTTGTAACTGTTCTTCCAACTAGTTTAGTGTTTGCTTGTCTTATCTCTTAGGGGATTCTTTTTTATTGGGTGCTACTGTTTGAACATGTACAATACCTTAGTGTGTCTTGGATATTCTCACACAGTGGAGGATCCCGAGCTCCGCCGGTCACGAAGGCTTCTGGGCCTACCGTCGGTTATCCTAGAGCCACCCCCACCACCATTGAGGTGGAAGCTAGACCAACAAGGGTCTTTCGAAGCAACTGGGTTACAAACCATTGTGCCCGAACAACTCCCGGAGGAATCAACCGCCAATATTGGCTCGGTTGAAACCCCAACCACTGATACTTGGCCATCAGTCATTGTACCAATCCAATTTTACGAACGCCTGTCAGTGCCTCACACAGCTATGGAAAGAAACGTTGTTACTTCCTCTGGGAATTCTTCCATTCCCACCACTGTTGCTACCACAGGAGAAGCATCTCCTAACTTGTCGTCGTCGGTCCAAGCCACCATGGTCTCGGCTACAACTACGTCGCACAGTGGACCGATCCCATCTATCGTGGCAGCCACAACTCCCTTCACACCTAGTGCGACAGGCTCTCCGTTTTCATACGGTATGCCTAGTTCAGGTACAAGTCCTGCACTCACTCACTCCACTTTCCAGAATTTGGGTCTGGGGGCAGGGAGCTCTAACGCTCCTCTGCAAGGTCAACTTGGGTACATTCCTGTCCCTTTTAATGATTTTCCTTACGCTGGAGGTCATATCTCTCCTTTGTCCCCTTCGCTTGGTGGTCTGCATCAGCATTCCGCCGGGCAGCCTGCACACACTAGTTCATTTGGAGATGGGAGTCAAGGAACACCTGCACAAACTATGTCGGTAGTTTCATCACCATTTGTTTGGAACGGGACGTTTGGTAACAACACTTTCGCATCCACCGCTTTCCCATCTGGGGGCAGTCCCATTTTTGGAAAGTCTACTCCAGCGCAGGGTACTATTCCTGCGCCAGGGGCACATATAGCAGGACCTTGGAACTCAGGACAAGGATCCGTTCCCTCCTCTGGAATGTTGTTCTGGGGTAATTCTTTCCACAGTCAATGGAACCCTGGATAGACTACTATGCCTCTCCCATCAGGACCAGCATGGGGTAATCCTTCCCAAATTCTGTCAAACACAATGAACGCCCAACATCCTATGTTCTTTATGGGGA
>SNQJ01S0181230.1:0-19297 GCA_010110895.2 Picea sitchensis
AAACTATATTTTTTGGTTTATGTTATGCATGTAATAATTTTGGACATAAAGTTGTAAATTGCAGAGCTAACAACAGGAACAATAACTACTTTGAGAGCCATACACAAAGGGGTTATTCAAGAAGACCTAGTGAAACATAGAGACGAAGTTACAACGGGTTTGAATATTTGAGAACTTAAGTGGAATGTTACAAATGTAACAATTTTGGACACATGGCCAAAAATTGCAGAATGACAGTCCCTCCTAAAGAACCTCAACAGAGTCATAAACAAGAACCTTAGAAAATGACATGGATAAGAAATCAAGATCAGTATAGCAATGAAGAATGCACAGTCTCTCTACAAGATAAACAGAAGAAATGCGGTTGGTATGTTGAGAGTGGATGCTAAAAACACATGACAGGTGATAGAGACAAGTTTCTTACATTATGAAAGGAAAGAGATGGATTAGTCTCCTTCGAAAATGATGATTCAGCCGAAATCATTGGAAATGACACAGTTTGAATTGGGAACAAGAATGAAAAGGTAGAAAATGTTCTACTAGTATAAGATATGAAACATAATATTTTAAGTGTGAGTCAAATGTGTGACCAAGGTCATAAAGTTACTTTCGATTCACAAAAGTGTGAGATAAGAAAAGAAGGTTCATGGAAATTGGTCGCTACAACTGCAAGAACTTCAAGCAACATATATGTGTTAAGCAAAATTGGAAATGAAAAGTGTTGACTAGGAAAGGAAGATGAAAGTTGGATATGGCACAAAAGAATGGGTCACATGCATTTTGATAACCTTGTAAAAGCCAACAAAAGATAAGGAGTCAGAGAAATGCCCCAGATCACGAAACCAACCAAAAATTTATCCAAGCATTGCCAACAAGGTAATCAAACAAAAACCAGGTTCAAATCAAAGGAATATTCAACAACAAAACCACTGGAAATTGTGCATATTGATCTAGTTGGACCAACTACAACAAAAGGATTAAAAGGTGAGAGATACTTTATGTTATTAGTTGATGATTATACAAGAATGACTGCATGTATTTTAATAACCTTATCAAAGTCAACAAAGATAAGGAGTCGAAAGAAATGCCCTGCATCACTCTAAACCAACCAAAAATTTATCCAAGCATTGCCAACAAAAAAAGAAAACAAAGTTCAACTAAAGGAATATTCAACAAACCACCGGAACAAGAAGGTTGATTTAGTTGGATCAACTACAAAAAAAGGATTAAAGGTGAGAGATACTTCTATGTTTATTATTGATGATTACACAAGAATGACTCCAGTTGATTCTCTCTCAAGAACAAGTTAGAAGCTTTTGAAAACTTCCAAGATCTACAAGGAAAAATGGTTGAAAAATGAGATGGATTCAAGAATTAAATGCTTAGGATCTGAGTGAGAATTCACCTCAAATGAATTTATGGACTACCTAAACAATCATGGAATAAAAAGGCAATTCTCCGTTGTTGACACCCTCAACAGAATGGAGTTGTTGGAAAAAAAGAACACGGCGCATGTCGGCTCAAAATGATAATGATCTAAAGTTGAACGATATATTTTGGACACAGGTAGTGAATACAACAGCTCACATTCAAAATAGAGTAATGCTCGTAAACATCATTGATAAACTCCTTACAAGCCATGGAAAGGAAGACCAACAAATGTGAAGCACTCCAGAATATTTGGAAGCAAATGCCACATAAAAAGAGAAGATGACAGAACGGAAAAGTTTGACTCTCATGTGAAAAAAATGAGTACTTGTTGGTTAAACAAGAACAAGGAAAGAATACAAATTATTCAATATAAGAATCAATAGAATAGTAAAAAGCATCAATGTAACAACTGATTAAACATGTGGATGAGAATCAAAGGAAGAAGAAAACAAATCAATGGAACAACTTTCAAAGAAGAAGGTCAAGTAGAAGAGGAAGATTAAGATGAAGAGAAACATCAATGTAACAAAGAGCAAGTCTTCACTGGCACTCCAAAGACACCTAGAAAATGTGTACAGAAGAACTTCATCCTTCGATCAGATTATTGGAAACAACATGCAAGAGTTGAGACTAGAAGAAAACTCGCTCACCCAACAAACAATATCTAGCACCTTTATCTATAATTGAACCAAACTGCTTTGAAGAAGCCGCTAAGGATGAATTTTGGAATAAGGTCATGGATTAAGAATTGTATCAAATAGAGAAAATGACACTTGAGAATTGGTCTCCAAGACCAAAGAATAAGAATGCATCGTGGACAAAATGGGTTTTCAGGAATAAATTGAATGAAGATGACAAGCTATAAGGAACAAAGCTAGATTGGTATGTAAAGTTGATATGCACAGATTGGAAGGAATCAACTCGAAGACATTTTCACGCCATAATGGAAGCAATATGTTTGTTTTTAGCTTTTGCATGCTCCAAAATGTTAAAGCATATCGATGGATGTAAAATCATCTTTGTGAATGGGGAACTGAAGAAGAAGTCTACATCGAACAACCAAGGATTTCAAATTTGGTCGAGAACATGGACTATGTGTGTAAATTAAAGGCTCCAAAGGTTTTAAAATAGGTTCTAGAGCATGGTACTGAATCGATAAGTATCTCGTTGGTGGTCTTAAAGGAAGTGCATACAACAACCCTACATCAAGGTAAGTCAAGGTAATATTTTATTAATTGAATTTTATGTTGATGATATTATTTTGGTAGTGATGATGACAGTTACTGCACTTGCAAAAGACATGCATAATGAATTGAAATGTCATTAATTGGACAACTATCCTTCTTTCTAAGCACTTGATACCAAAGTAACCAATGAATTTTTATTTCAAACCAAGTATTATCAAAGAAATGATAAAGAGGTTCGAATGAAGATTGCAAACCGCTTATCACTCCCATGCAAACCGCCAGCCTAAAGGTTGAGAAAAGATGATGATTCAAGTCTACGATCGAGGAAACAGTTAAATTCAATTATTGGTAGCCTATTGTATGTGACAATATCCTGACCAGATGTAATGCAGGGATTTGGACAAGTGACATGATTTCAAACAACACCAAAGGAACTTCACACGTGGCTGAAGAAAGAGGACTTCGATATCCCAAAGGAACAAAAAGAGTTTGGATTATGGTATCCAAAAAGGAAAAGATATAATTTTTCTACACAGATGCAGATTGAGCAAGCTTGTATTGATGACCTGAATGGCTAACTGGAGAAACTTTCTACTTGACTGATAGTTTAGTATCATGGCTAAGCAAGAAACAATCATCAATATCTCATTCCAAACTGAGGTAGTATATTGCGCAAAGAAAGAACATGTTGTACTACTGTGTCTTTGATGTTCAAACTTGACGATATAAGGTATTGAGTATGATGAGCCCATCCAAATACATCAGGATAATATAAGTGCCATCAATATCTAAAACCCTAAGTGGATGCACTCCAAGATGAAGCACATTCCAATCAAGTATCACTTTCTACGGGAATAGGTTGCATAAAAGAACATCAGAGTTGAGTATGTGGGAACAAAAGAACAAGTGGAAGACATCTTTACAAAACCACTTCCACGGGAAGCCTTTGAATATCTTCGCCAAAGACTTGGAGCTATTTCTACTCCAAAATGAATGCTTTTTGAATGCTTATCTTATATGTCTTAGATGTACATGAGGAAGCACCATAAGAGGACATTTCAGCCAGGGGGAGCAGCCCCGGATGTAAAAATACCTTTGCGATTGATGACAAAGGGGGAGAGATTTATCAGATGCAGAGGACATAGACATATTTATTAGATGCAGATGATAGAGGCATGGTTCTAGGTGGATCATGAGTGATATGATTTTAGTATTGCATCAGAGTGTTGCCATCAGTGCCAAAGGGGGAGATTGTTGATTAAGGTCGGTTGTCTTGATACCAACCCTTGAAGAAAGCCCCGTAGCACAAAGGTTTGGGTAATGGACCCAAGATTTTTTTATGTAAATATGACTCATTATTGTTTTTTCATGGTTGATAAGAATTAAATATGGATGAACTCCAGAGTGGCCCCCTTATGGTGAAAGCCCGCACGGCAAGATGCTTTGCGGAATAAAAGAACCCATGCTTAATTGTGGAATAATGAGATGAAGGATAGTGAATTTGTCAGGGAAACTATCCTAGATCGATAGTGCTTGTCATTCCATTTCCGTTGGTATGTAGAATGTCACAAAAATCCTCACGGTTAGAGAGTTATGACCATGTGAAGTTGGAGAACCCATGTTTGGGTAATGGACCCAAGTTTGTTCGATGGATAACAATATGATTTTTGATATATTTGAAGGTAATACTATTCTATATGGATATTACATGTCATTCCATTTCTTTTGGTATGTGTAATGTCACATCACTCCTCACGGTTTGAGAGTTATGGCCTTACGAATTTGGAGGACCCTCATATGTCATCTAGAAGCCCCAAAAGGTCAAAGTAGTCAATGTGGTTTAAAATATTTTAAAAGGTAAATAATAAATTGAAGTGATGAGTGTATTATAATTCAAAGTGAATACAAACTAAATTATTTCAATAATAAATTTAATGGAGAAATTAGAAGTGGGTTAACCCTAAATTAAGGAAAGTGGGCCAAGTGACCTAGAAGATGTTTTTAAGGAAGCTACTTGGAGAGTATAAATAAGAGGAAAGGATCTCTCATTTTAATTACACTTGAGAATATTGAATATCTATAGGTTTCTGAGGTAACCAAGCATATCTAAGTCAAATTTTTTAGGGGAGGTGAAGAAAAGAAGGCCAGAATGCAAGGAAGGATAAATTCATTTGATGGTGCTTTCTAAGGTATGTTATTTACAGGTCATCTCACCATTTTCGCTATAACTTGTCTTATATAATGATTTAGATTGGGAAATTTCTATTCCATTGAGAAAACATACTCAAGTATCTATGGTAAAAAAATTATCTTGTGGGTCATTGTATTTTGGGAGTTACACTCCGTGGAAAATAGGGTTTGTGGCTAGTCCTGAAACTAGTCAAAAATAGGTGTTTCGGGTAAAAATGTCATAAATTATTCATAATAGATCCAAATTTGGTGATACCAAATGTGTTGGTTAGGGTATAGTCTGTAGTATTCTTTGTAAAAGTTTTAGATCAATTCAATGGATATTTCATGTGGGTCACGCTCTACAAGGTTGCTCTCTGGAATAAGCCAGAATTCAACAAGGTATGCCATTTTTTTCCATAACTCCTTTTATGAGAGGTTCCAAGTAATGACATATGGAGGAATTTCATAAAACACACTGAAGAACATTGTGTATCAGTTTCGTATCTTTATACATTACAGGTTCAAAGTTACGATTACTTCAAGTTAGGGTTGTTGACTAATCCAAAACTAGGCATGTGAGACTAAAGAAAAGTTTGATGAAAATGATAGTCTCTTGTTGTTAAAGTTAAGGAAGGTTTTCAGGAATGTGATCATATACACCAGGTCTATTACAAAGCTACAAATCAGATTTGGATGATGAAATTGATGAGGGCTTTTGGTTGAGGTACATGTTGAGTACATGGTTGAGACAAGTAGTTGATGAGTTGGCACATACATGAGGTTTATAGTTGATGATGTTGGTACATATTGATGAGACATAGTTGATGAGTAGTTGACACATGATTGGTACATACTTGGTACATGGTTGGATGCACTTGTTTATGGTACAGGTTGTTTACAGGTTGTTTGGTACAGGTTGGTGCATGGTTGATGCACTTGTTTGAGTCTCATTCAAAGGTTGCAACAAGATTCCAGTGCATCAGATACATTTACATGGAAAAATGATTCACTATGGTACAAAGATTGCTTATATTTATGTAAGAAATCCCAATTGAAACAAAAGGTACTATTAGAATTGCACACCTCTTTGATAGGAGGGAACTTGGTCTTTTTGAAAACCTACCATAGGGTCAAGAAGGATTTCTTTTGGGATGGCCTTAAAATTAATGTTCAAAGGTTTTTGGTAGAATGTGTGGTTTTCCAACAAAATAAGGTGGAAACAATGAAGACCCCAAGTCTTTCACAAACATTATCCATCCCAAGTCAGCGTTGGGAGGAGGTTCCCATGGATTTCATCACATGGTTAGCAAAGTTTGAAGGAAAGAGTGTCATCATGGTGATTTTTGATAGACTGACCAAGTACGCACACTTTTGTGCATACTGTCATCCTTTCAAAGCTAGTACAGTTGCCAGCACATTCATGGAGATAGTTCAAAAGCTACATGGAAGCCCAAATATTATTTTAAGTGACAGAGATACCATCTTCACTGGACATTTTTGGACAGAAATATTTTGTTGTTTGGGTACTCAATTGACTCATAGCTCATCTTATCATCCTCAATTTGATGGACAAACTGAGATAGTGAACAAATTTCTAGAAGGCTACCTTCCTTGATTTGTCTCTGATAAACAAACACAATGGTTCAAATAGTTACCCTTGGCATAATGGTAGTATAAAACTTCCTTTCATACTGCAACAAAAATGACACCATTTATGGCACTCTATGGATACCACCCACCTTCCATCACTTCTTCTCTAAAAGAAAAATACAAGGTTCAAGCAATGGAAGATCACATCGAGCATCAACAACAAGTTTTCCAACTCTTAAAGGAAAACCCAACCATGGCACCAAATCACATGAAACAACAAGCAGATCAACATTGTAGTGAAATAAGTTTTGAAGTAGGGGATTGGGTATTTTTAAGACTACAACCATACAAACAGATGTACCTCAAGCAAGCTAAGAAGGATAATAAATTATCACCAAAGTACTATGTCCCTTATAAGGTGTTGCAAAAGATTGGTACCATGGCATACAAATTGGAGTTTCTTGTATCTTCACGAGTACACCCAGTTTACCATGTTTCATGCTTAAAGAAGGTTATAGGTGACAAGATCCCAGTTTAAACTATATTTCCAGAACTTGGCGAGGAAGGAAAAATCATATTGGAGCCTAAAGATATCACTAACACAAGAATTCTCTAGCTGAGGAATAGATCCATTTCAGAGTATCTCATTAAGTGGAGGAAAATGCCTGCTGAAGATTACACTTGGGAAGATGAGTCTTTTATACAAAAGCATCCAAAATTACTCAAGCATTGCAGACAACACTTGTCTGAAGGGGAGGGGCATGTTAAGACCTAAATAATGGCACATTACCCATTAATTGGGGCATATTATGTTAGTAATGTTATTTTATTTATGTCGGCTTGGGTCCATTAGTTGTAATTGTTCCTCCTAGTCTCCTATATATTCCAAAGAGACATTTTCATTTGGATTCATCTTGTATTTGAAAATTTGTGTGGTGTATAAGGAGGTTACCCCCTCGAAGAGGCTTATTGTATGAAATTATCTCTTTTTCAAGGCGCTGAGTACTTATTTTGAGGTTCTTTTTATGTTATTTTGATATTTGTTTCTTAAAAATACATTACATGAATTCACAAATACAGGATGATTCCAAATGAAAAGGTTTCCTTGGTATATATAGGAGACTATGAGTTACAGTTAAAGCTAATGGAGCCAAGCCGACATAAATACAATAACAATACTAATGTAATATTACCCAACTAAGGGGTAATTTGCCACGATTTATCACTTAACAAAGATTATGAAAATCCCAAAGGATCAACGAGCTGATATCCAAAATATCCCAGTAGGAATGTGGAAAAAAGTGTACAAGGAGAGGGTAAAAGAAATGGACATAATGGCATCACAAGAGGAGCCATCTCAACAACAACATGCTTCAAATGTATGAAATCATTGAAATTTTCTATTAGGTACATATAAATAAATAATTTATCATTAAATATTATTTTTTAAGTGTTTTCTTGCAGAAAAGAAAACAAAATGGAACCCATTCAACACATAAAACAGGACGACAAGGAAGAAAAGGGTTGATAGCAAGGTTTGTGAGTAATTGTTATTTCCTTATAACATTAACTTAAGATTTATTTTTGTATATTTTAATTTTTTTTACGACAACCATCCTTGAATGCTTTCAAACAAGCGCTAGCATACAAAGAAGAGTCATTGCAAGAATTGATTGACATTGGTTTAATTAAGGATTGTGATTATATGTTAGCATATCAAAAATTAATTGTGGAATTTGTAAGTATCTTATGTTGTTTTACTTCTTTCATTTTATAATTAATGGAACAAAAAAATTATTTTATATTAAATCTATGATTTATTATGGGGTATAAAACTTGCAGGAAACAAGGTATGGAAATGTGCCAACATAAGAGTTGTTGAAAAAAATCATGAGATTTGGTTTTGAAAAAAAGTGTATCATTCCAGACTCAATTGTTTTTATGGTATGTCGCTTTTCAATTTACATTCATGTATATTATTTATTTCAATTTTCATTATGTAGATACACTCATTACACTTTATTTTTATTTTTGTAGATGGAATCATTTGAAGAAGAGGAAAACAATCGAGACAATCAACAAAACATTCGACCAAATAACCCAAGTCATAGAAGTAGTTCGAGCACTATCAACAGTTCCAACGAAGAATGATGATCAATATATTTGGATATCAATGCAAGCTGTTGTATTTTTTGAAATAATTGTCTGTGAAAATCAGACATTTTGTTTAATGTAATGGACATAGTGTCCCAATTGAAAGACAAGGGGTTACCAATAAGTGTCGACCAATTTTGTATGAAAAAGAGCCTATTATTCATATATAATAAAATATGTTTTAGTTTATTCTATTACGTTGTCCAATGTTTCTGTTAAATGTTACATCATTGATTAAATAGATGGATGATTAAATATTATAATGAAGAGATGCAAAATCTGATGATATAACAAATTAATCCAAACATCATATTGAAATGCACTAAACAAAATTTAATTTATATGAATACTATTATAAGATATATGTCAATTTTTTGATGAACAATGGAATGAAAAAATAACAATAATTGTGCATTGTCACAGGTCGATGTTTCTAAAAAGAGAAAATGAAACCGATGCATTTCAAGATACAAGGCACTGGTGTGGTAATTAAATTCACACCGGTGCTGATATACAAGGAACCAACACCAATCTTAATACTATTTTAACCAACAATTACAATAATAAAAAACCTTTATCAGTGTGTTTAATTAATAAATGCATCGGTTCTTTTGTATCACACTTTCGCCTCGGTGCATTATGAATATCATGCACCGGTAGGGTTTGTTTTTTAACGCACTGGTGATGGTATCATAGATTCTCCTGATGCCTTATTCTTATTAAGGTGCCAGTTCGTTATTACTTATAAGAGGATCGGTGCCCCAATATTTTTTGGATAGCCCCGGTGATTTCTTGTAATGTTAAGCAACATTTCTTTAAGTTATAGAACACATCGTTGCTTGGTATCGTAGATTTCATCATTGTGTTGTTTTTATTAAAGAATTGGTGCATTATTTTGTATAAATGCACCAGTGTCCCAATATTTTAGGACTAGACTAGTGCTTTCGGTGTAATGTAGGCACCGGTGCTTTATGTTTGAGAACGCACTAGTGCGTATAGACCATTAAGCGCACTGAATAGAAAAACATCCTCTACAACCTTTGTTCGCCTAGTTTTTTTTAGTTGTAACAAAGTTCTGTTATAATCTTTGCAAAAACATCATGTTACAAGGAAAATATCTCTATGGCTAGGGGTAAACCACAACAGACGTAAACGACTGCAGAAATCAATTATATTCTCAAGTATGATATATAAATGAATATGCTAGCAAGACAATATCAAAGGCCTACCTCGTCTAGATGTTCAATGAAGTCCGTCGTTTCGCACTTGACCTAAAGCAATATACCTACAACTAGTCCTCAAAAACCAAGCAAAGCAAGCATATGGTGATAATATATGGTGTTAGCACATTCAATAGCATAATCCATTAATATACATAACAAATATGCACATGGAATATTAATTCGAATATTTCCAAGATATCAATTGGATGGGAAAAAAGTATTTCTATTAATATATGATCAACAGAAGTGAAAAAGTTACAAACTTTCGTGTTGGCACGGTTCGGAACTGAGAAACTAAGCTTCTTCCAACTAGGCCTCCACCACTTCAATCCTCCAACAAACCCAATCTCATAGAAGAGAGACAATGAAGTTCTCAATCAATAAGGGAAGAGCTTGGGGGTTGAACATTGTGTTTAGACTTAGAGGACAAAGGGATGCAGACTCAATATGAAGTGAATAATTCCTCCAAAGTAAATTTGCTCCCAAAGTTGAATTATTTCTCCTCCTTTCCATAGCTCGGAATTGACCCATTTATAGCCTTCAAATGGAACTAAAGGGATGAGTCAGAACATTTCCAGTATATGGAAGGCCAAGGATCATTGATCTCCTGTCGTGACATGGAAACCCGACACCATTTTTCATTTTTGGGCACAAATCCAGATGTACGCGGGTTGTAGTGGTGCAACCTGCGTAAATGCATGTTGTATAGTAGGCAAGGTGCGTATATGTGGAAAAAATGTATTTTTATCTCTGGGATTTGCAAAAAAGGGATGAAAAGTCTGCATAGTGAAATGGAAAAAGGCCCTCTATGCAATATTGCATAGGGTGAGGAAAATATTTCTATAACAGATGCCCCCTAATGTGTGAGGTTAGAGGAGTATCTGCGATGGCCAAAATACATTATAAAAACCTAGAAGTGGAGTGATGGGGAACCAGCTAGAAGAACTAGTTGTTCATTACATTCTGCATTGACTTTGCATACATGGCTTCCAATTTGAATTATACTGCAGATCCATGTGAAAATATACCAAACAACTATCCGTGGCCATGAATAGAAAAATAGAAATGTGGTTACATGCCAAAGGATGTCATAGTCACGAACAAGGCCCAGTAAAACCAGTCTCAAAGTCAATCTGAAGATATCTGTATACCATGGAGTACAATTTGATCTCCCATGATCGTTGAATTCATATAGGTACCGGTCCAATGAAAGGGAAGAAAAAAATCAGGAAAGTTGCAGCCACATACTGATGTCTTCAAGTCTTCTAAACAATCTGCCAAAGGTACAATTCTACATCATGTGAATAAAGGATTTTAGGTTGAACACAATGAGACATCGTTTGATTACCAGTCATTGAGGTATACCATTAACAAACGCGAGACAACCTACCGATGATGAAAGAAGGTATCAAGGCACCGAGTACATTCTTACAAGTGTGAATAATGGAGTTGGGGTCGAACACTTAAAGAATCCATCTATCAGGAGACATTTATGCATTCCCAACTGTCAATGGCGAGAGAACCTGCCACTAATGACTGCAAGCCTCAAGTTACTTGTGGGACTCTAGCTCTCGTTTCCAGAATAGAAGAGTTGAAGTCGATGGAAGGAGACCCACTAAAAGGAGAGCATTAAGGAATCTCTCATCATTCATAACGAGGTACAAAGAGGGAGATTCATGATTTGGAGGAAATCGAATGAAGAACATGTTCACAAAACAACGACCCTGTGCGTCTTTCGCATGTGCCAAGTGAAAGCAGTACATGAAAAAGACCCTCTGAATAACATCGAATGAGGAAAATTATTGATAAAGGTGAGGAAACCACCAATAAGGCTAATGGCATCCAACACACTCCACAAATCCTAATGTGTGAATATTTTTCTTGCTATCGAACACAAGAGAAACCACCCAGTCAACGACCAATGATGAAATGTCGATTGTTGGGTTCAATATTACCTACCAATGATGAAAGTACGACCAGGGTGCGTGATAGGAATACAACATCATGTGATTCTGAGACAAACAGAGGGTATGGCTGACATGCAAAGTCAAGAGTTATGAGGAATGGACGACACAGGTTGAGAGACATCCTTTGAACAAAGGCATGAGACATATGGAAGACTCTAACAACATAGACTTAATGATGAAACCATGAGATGCAGGAGGCATCAATAAAGTTCTCCATAGGGACTGGAAGAGTAACCAGACGATGGAGAAAACTCTTTGTAATGAGATCAACTTCCTAACGCCGTGCTAAACCCAAAATTATGATGACAAGTGGACTCAATAACTTTGTGCTCTGTTCAAAGGTGACACAACTACTGCCAATATAAGATAATACTCCCTTCTCACCCATCTTTTTTTTCATTTTTTCATAGTCAAATGAATGATATGATATAGAGGAGGAAACGAGTATCACAAGTAATAAAAACTAGTTCCAACAATGGAACATACCTATGCTCAATGCAAGGAGATGCATGCGGTAGATGGACACTTGTTGGCCCTCGACCAAGTTTTGAGGAAACATTGGTCAGGTTTGACCACCTTTTTGGACTTCGACAGGCTGGTCGAAGATGGAGCGACTAGACAGAGCTGAGATCACATGATCTCACTTGTTTTGTGGACCCAGCAAGGGGTTCATTAGGGTTTGTGTAATGGGTTATGGGATGTCGTCCCATGAGTTTACCCATGATTAGGCCTTTTTGTAAATGCAAAATTATAAATAAGAATAAGATTGTAATAATGAATAGTGGTAGAAGTGTGTAATTAGCTAAGTGTAAGAGACAAGTAGTTAAGAGTTGCGTTGTGCAAAAAATTGTGTATGTAAGTCTTTGTACATGTTAGAGGAGTTGGCTCTGTGCCTTGACCTGATATTGGGAAGGTGGATCTGGTCTTTAGTGCGCAGATCACCTGTCTGGTGCGAAGCTTGGCTCTGTGTCTTAGTGCGCAAGAGTAGAAGAATGTAAGAGATTGAAGCCTAATAAAGAAGAAGAAGCATTTGGTGGACGTAGCCCCACACTGGGGTGAACCATGTATATCATGTGTTGATGGTTTTCTTTGTGTTATGATGTTTATACTCTGGATCTGCTGATTTTTCGGTGTAATAGATATATCTATGAATTCTTAGTGCTTTATTTATGTTGAATATGTTAGATATAATTTATGTTTCTAAGTGAGGAGTGTATGTTGTCATTGTTACTGTGCTGATATGTACTTAGTATTTGATCTACGATGTGAATAAGACTAATAGATTGATGCATGTTGTTATTAAGTATTCTGCGAAGTAATTGTAATCACAGATCTGTGTCCCAGCTTGGTTACAGACACCCGAGTCCTGTACCCCCCTGCCTCTACCTCGGGTGAGACTTTGTCTGCTTCGCAGGTGTTTCCGAAAGGGTTGGTAGTTAGGGTTTTGTTGGTGCATTGAACCCTGGGTCTGCCCCTATGCCAACAAATGGTTTTGTTGTTGGGACCTGAAACGGTGATTGTTGGGAACTAAAGTAAAGAAAAGAGAAGCTTTGTGCGTAGATCTGTTGTTGCAGTGCGTAGTATTCTACTTGACTTGCGGAGCTTTTTGCTAAGAAAGAAACTCAATCTGAAGAAAAGAGGTAAGATCTTGAAAGAGTAAAGATTTGTGCTTTGATAGAATAAGATAAGTGAAAATTTTTGTTTCAAAAGAATGAATCTAGGTATGTTTGATAGATTATGTCTTAGTCTGAAAGCTAGGGTATGGTTAGAAGAAAGAGTTGATCTGAATAAATTTGATAGAAATAGAGAAAGATATGTTATTCCTATGCATAGAAAGAATTTTTGCAGATTCCAGGCTCAGCACTGTGATCCTAGTGAGAAGTACAGGAAAGATTGGGAAACATTTAAAATAAAGAGATGATTGACATTATGTTATAGTTGTAGAAGACCAGGACATCTTGCTAAGGAATGCCCTGGTATAGGTAATATTTGTCTTTGTTGTAAAACTGTTGGTCATGAAGTTGAGGATTTTCCACGAATGATTGCTAAAGTTGAAAGGATGAATATGAGACAAGAAAACTATCAAGAAAATAAGAGCATGTTAAAGAATCATGAAGAGAAAGAATCAGAGAAAGCTCATACTAGGTTAGTATAGTAGCAATGAATGATTATAAAGATCTCAGTGTTTCAAAGATCTTGAAAGAAAAACAACACATAGATACAAGAATAGGAGACTTCGACATAGACTGTGTCCTGGATGAGGAGACACAAGTGAATATCATGACAAAAGACACTTGGAAAATTTTGGGAAAGCTCACTATGGTACCTTCATTAGGAAGCATAGGCTTGTTTAAGGGAAAGATGATAACCCTATGTGGAAGAGTTACTAATGTACTTGTTATCATTCATGGAACATCGACATAAGAAGAATTTGAATTCATTAAGATTGTGGAGAAAAACACTCCATTCCCTATTTTGTTAGGAAAGACATGGATTGAGAAAGATCAGATCAGAAGGAAATTAGAGGAAGAAGCTACAGGAAAAAAAAACAAAAAAAAAACTAAGGGATTTCATAGCTAGAAAAATAGATCGAATGATAAAAGAACGATAAGTTGAGCCGAAGCAACCGAATGGAAGAGAATTAGTTGTCGAGGTTGAAAGAAAACAAGAAGGTCTGAAGGACCTATCCATGTAAGAAAGGAATACATCTACCCAAAAATTAATAAGAGAAGAGAAATTAACTTCGAACCCTTTGAGCACACATCAGTAGTGTGAAGTCACTTCGCTAGGAGAAGATAAGAATAATAATGGAAAGAGAAATCCCAAAACAGTTAGAGAGACTCGGATCATAGGAAAGAAGGCAAGGAAGCTCAGTAAGAACAAGACTAAGTTGGAAAAGCTACAGGAATTTACAGAGAACAGATGGAATATTTCATAGATTGGAACTTTGCAAAAGGAAGGTTTGCAGGATTTGAGCCTTCCTGGAACAGCAGAATCACGTAGAATGGGACTTCGCCTTGGTGAAGCTATATTACCGTTGGAGGTGCCCCGACCGTTATAACGATGCTCCATAACTTCTAGGAAACACATTTATGGGCAGATAGATCACCGCTAGACGCCGAGACCGCGTCATAACGGATGAATTCACATTAATTGAGGCATTCTTGTCCGTTGGAGGAATCTGTTACAACACTTGCTTACTTAACCCATCGGACGCTGCGCTGGGACCAATTTTTTCTACCCATGATTATCTAAGACAAGAAATGAAATGATTGTGTGTATCGAGTTGTACTATCAGACATCACCATCTATTTTTTACCCCGCTATCAATTCACCTACCATGACTTATTTGTTAACAGTGGGAATGTCAGTTGAGTGCATTGAGCTAGAGAAATCCGTTGAAGAGGTTCTGAAGAAGTTTATGGCTGATAAATATATGTCTGAGGGAGTACAAAAATCATCGACCAGGGGACTCCAGGCTTCCCCTTTTTTACACATGATTTTGGTCATCTTGGTGATGTATTAGCAATGGTCTACTCAGGCTCCCAACAAGAACTTTTTGCCTGAGAAAGGTGGATCTTGTCTCCTTCCAAAAACATATTTTCAAAGTGAGTTCACAGGCTGCATATGGCCTAGGGTGCGAGAATGACTCATTCTCATAGGCCACCTTCATCTAGGGTGCGAACTTCTCACATTTTTCTCCATACATAGGGTGCGAACCTGTTTTCATGCTTGGAAAAGAGAAGAGGTCTCGAGGGTTCTAGAAGGGAATATTCTAGAAAATGAGTTGGAATTTGTATGGTTTTCATTTTACTGACTTCACAGATTTGATGGGATCATCCTCATCCATGTAACCATATCTCCTTCTCCTATATATTGAAATGATTCTCATGGAAAAGGTTAAGCAAGATTAATTGAAGAATTGGTGAAGGAATTGTGTGAAGAACCCTGCTTAGACAGAAGCTTGGAGACTCTAGTTGGTATATCAAGAGGAATTGGATCTTGTTCATGCAAGTATAGAGAAAGTGTGTATGTTGGAACCAAGGGTCACTGAAAGGAATCTTGCAACATCAAGGCGATCGGGTTGTATCTTCTACTTTCAATTAATATGATACAACGACCTGTCATTTTCCCATAAAGTCATTCTTACTTTATTGTGTAATTCCTTGATCATATGCATAAGTCAACGATTGAATACATTTTTCTATCTTCACTTTGGTTGGTTTGTGTTGTCTTGGTCTTGACCTCACAAGAGCACTGGAGCGAAGCGGGAGCAATAGAGACTTAAGGAAGTGATATAAATGTATGTCAATTGTTCCTCCTTACTAGCAAATTTGATGATTGCAACTTAGGGAAAGAGTCATTTCCTGTCCTATTTTGTTCTAGATCTAGGTGGATCTAGGGAGATTTGTTAGTGTCCGCACCTATCGATTAGTCTGATAAGACCCTTCAACTAGATGTTTTTTGAAACGTGCTAACCCCGTGACTGAGAAGCGAAGTCAACATTGCGAAGATCTGGCTAATGCGAAGAAGATCCCATCTATCTTACCTGATTAAATCCTGCCTTTGGCTGGCACGGTTGACCACGAAAACATCCCACAGGAATTCGAATACACATTGATAGCTGTGTACATCCCGAAGGGAATACACAAAGTTGGAACCCAGTTAGGACAGATCCCATCATTGAAGAACAATGATTTCAACCTTGGAGACAGAAAGAACCATGCCACGCTTGCGCCCCATAGATATTTGATGAAGACGACTGGGAAGAAGCCTCACATAGTCTCCTAGCCATGGATAAAGGAGCTGGCGCAGTCCACGATACTCAACATGATGAAGATTCCTCATTTTGTCTTACATCAAGAGGTTAACTCTTGCGTTAAACTCCTCTTGTTGTGCTATCATGGTGATACATGTTGTGGTGTCCCCAAGGCCAAGCCCCGTTGCAAATCATGATATATGAAATGAATTGTAAACATGTTCTATAGGCTGGTGAGCCAAGTTTTGTATAAGCCGATAGGCTTATGTGTTTTTTAGGCCAGGAAGCCTAAGTGTTTGAAGGCCAGGAGCCTGCTGTTGTACTTGTATGTATGCAGAACAATTAATAAAATATAAACACCTCCAGGTGCAGACCGACCACGATGAATGAGTGAAGGGGGATTGAGCGTCTACAGAGTGGGCAAGGAATTAGGGGTTGGAAGGTGGGAAAGGGGATAAGTATTGAGCCTAGGGGGCTTAATCCTGACGATAATATTTTATTATTATACCAAAATATTTGTGCATTTTATGTCTTTATCCTAAGTCCTTTTGGAAGGACATGTGANGAGCCAGTCTGTAGGAGTTCCTGGTGTAATTCTGATATGGGGAAAGAAAGCCTGTGTTTGTTCTGAAGAATCCTTGTACACCCCTGTCTAGAGCTGTGGAGTCTTTGTCTGTCTCTGACTCACATAAGGGAGCAGTTTGACTTGGCATTGGGTGAAGTCCGAGGTTTAATCTGGACCATTCATTCATCTGGGACGCGTGTCAAGAATCCACAGAAAGTTGGGGATCAACATTTCACGGATCCTAAAGACAGGAATCCCTTGCATTTCGGAATTGCGAAGTCCGAAACCCCGAAAGGAGACAAGGATGGGATCTTTTGAATTAGTGGTTACGTGGGCCAGGAATTTAGCCAGGAGGGCTAATGCGTAAAGGGCCATATCGGAAAATTGGCTCATCGAAGATCGGGAGTTCGAGAGGACAGGAAATCTTTCCATCAGGGATCACGAAACCCCAAAACCCGAACTCTGAATCCAGGAAAAGTCATAGGTACGTGCAGAGGCCGTAACAGGGAAAGAAGGACCTATGGATCGGGTTTTCAACTGAGATTCCATACGGGAGTCCAATGAGTCACTTCGACTCACGAATATGAACTGAGTGAGCGATCCGGAGAGCGGGCGAGGTGAGTTTGTAGCCTCGTGCCTGCATCAAGTGGTTGTTGGATCTGACTCACGTAGATTTCGGAAAACTAGAGACCGGAAGAAAGGAGAGAGTCCATCGGCACATCGGGATTTGGCAGATCGCGGATCTTGAGGACAAGACTTTCGGAACAACAGAAGTCGCGAAATTGCGAGAGGCGATTAGGACCGTCCATCTTTAGGGGATGCGTGGTGAGATATAAGATCTCAGGAAAGTCCCAAAAAGGGAAGACTCCATCGAAGTTTCGAGACTCGGCAAATCGGGAGTTCTGTGGACAAGAGATCGGGAATTTCCATGGGAAAATTTCCCGGAACTGATCTGAGCCGTCTGTCAGTTGGGACACGTGGGCGAGATCGGGAGCCCATCGACATATCGGAGATTTGGAAAGCAAGAGTCTGAGGCCCTTTTGAGTCGCGAAACAGCAAAAGGATTTTAGCCGTGGATCTGAGGAAGGACGCGTGTCACGTGATTATCCCAACCGGGAAATTGGCCATCGGGACTCACATAAGGGAGAAGTTTGACTTGGCATTGGGCGAAGTCCAAGGTTTAATATGGACCATTCATTCATCGGGGACGCGTGTCAAGAATCTGCAGAAAGTTGGGGATCAACATTTCGCGGATCCTGAAGACAGGAATCCCTTGCATTTCGGAATTGCGAAGTCCGAAACCCCGAAAGGAGACAAGGTTGCGATCTTGTGAATTAGTGGTCATGTGGGCCAGGAATTTAGCCAGGAGGGCTAATGCGTAAAGGGCCATATCGGCGAATTGGCTCATTGGAGATCGGGAGTTTGAGAGGACAAGAACTCTTGCCATCGGGGATCACGAAACCCCGAAACCCGAAGTCTGAATCGGGAAAAGTCATATGTACGTGCAGAGGCCGTAACAAGGAAAGAAGGACCTGTGGATCGGGTTTTCAACTGAGATTCTAGAAGGGAGTCCAATGAGCCACTTCGGCTCACGAATATGAACTGAGCGAGTGATCCAGAGAGCGGGCGAGGTGAGGTTGTAGCCTCGCGCCTGCATCAAGTGGTTGTTGGATCTGACTCATGTAGATTTCGAAAAACTAGAGACCGAAAGAAAAGAAAAGGAAATTGTTTTTCAAAACCCCGAAATGCGAATTGTCGATTCGCGAGGAATTGACCGTAACCGTCGAACCCGGAAAGCTGTGGAACTTTGATCTGAGGCAACAGGGGCTCAGAAGATCGGACCTCGGGAGAAAGGAGGAGAGCTAATCCTCGAATTTCGCTAGAGGTCACACCGGTGGAAGTTAAAGGAAGTGCTAGGATGCGCTAGACTCTTGTTTCAGATTTTGGGGATAGAGAGAGTCGAGGGTGACTCATATCGAAACATCCGATACGCGAAATCCTGAAACGCTTTTTGGATAGGCGCGTGGTCATAGCCAGTGGCCATGTAGGAGAAACTTGTAGGAATCCTGGAAGAATTGAATGCTTCTGGGATCCGCAAGAAAAAGGGGCATAGGGAGAAAGAAGTTGTTGCAATTTGTGGCAGTAAGTATGTTATGGCTTGATTGGCCAGCCCAAGGAAAGAATGCTTGCACGTCGCAGATGTTGTTGGTAATTTTGCTACCTCATGACGAAAGCAACAGAGAGCTGAA
>SNQJ01S0181231.1:0-19296 GCA_010110895.2 Picea sitchensis
TGGCAAACTCATAAATGTGAATATGTGATGTAAATGGACCTTGAGGAAGAGGTCAATGAATGTGAATGACATTCTGAATTTATTGCAGGACTGATGGGGGGATGTGTAGAAAAAGAGACCACGATGGCAGTGGAAGGCACCTGAAAAGGTGGCGTTAACCTCCACCGAGAATTAAATACCGTATTTGGACTCCACTGGCCTAGAGAACCAAAAGCAGCTCGCTGGCCCTGAAATTCAATGCCTCGCAGGCTGGTAGGCAGATGGCTTAATGAGGGATGGGAGGATGAACCGCCCATCCATAGAGCCATCACGCCTGATCGACGTGAGGGTAATCGTGCCACATGCAACCTCACGAGAGGATAAGGCGTATGGCAAAGACGATTGAAAGGGCAGATGCTAGGGGAACTCTGGCAGTTTTTACGCAGAGTGAGTGATAGCAGAGAGGAAGGATTGCAACCTTCGCTCTTGGTCACTGGCAGACAGAGAGACACAGTCTCGATAGCATCATGGTCTCAGCTCGGGCGTGGCTAGTGGTAAATCTGCTGGGAGTCGCTACGCCTACAGTTGGGTGGAAATGAGCACCCCTCTCAGCAGTGGCGTAAAACTTGATGTTATTTCTGATAAGTGTTTTGCCTTTGGCATCTGGAAATATATGTATTCTTATAATTATGCTCATAAGCTATGAAACTATGAATGTTTTTCATTATAAGAAGGTCTGTATGGTATTTTGATCAGTATTAGTAGTTGTATATGTTTATAATAGGAAAACCATGCATGGCTTATGTTGATAAATGAATCTAAGTATGCATAAGTTGAACCAAGTCCGACTTCCAGTCCGCTCTCGGGAATTTGTTTCCCCTGATCTGTCTCCAAGAATGCCCCGGGATAGACCTCTTCACATTTATCTCCCTCCTTGGAAGGGTTTACCAAGAATCTGGAAAAAGGAATTGAATGTGCAAGTCTTAACAACCCTGTATAAAGAGGAATGACCCTCTTAAAATCCCAAAGTAACAGCGTAGGGATAAGTATTGATCAACAGATGAGATCCTGTCGGGGAGTCTACGATCATTCACGATCATTAAATCGAAGGAATAAACGAGGGCGTTAACTTCCATTAACCCTTTTTCCTCTATCTTCATGAATAGCGAGGAAATCTGAATCGTAGGACCCCAGGCTCCATGAGAACATCTGGACCGTTGGTTTTTTCATGTCCAAACAAAAGTAGGAAAGGGCGTGGCATCGGGACCAATATGAACCGTCAGATCTGAGCTAGGAAACTCGACAGTCGTTAGATCCATAGGGAGATAGACGAGGGTTAAGCCTCGTGAATAGGGGAAAAAGGACCTGAGTCGTCCATTCAAGGAGGACAGGTGGCAGATATCTAGGGAACTCGTGAACTCGGAGGTTCGCGAGGTAGGAGTCCAAAAGTTGGATGCTCCAAGTTGCGAATGGAAAAGCCACGAGAGGATCAGACCCATCCATCCGAGGAGGACAGGTGGTAGAGATCCAAGGATCTCGTGAACTTGGAGGTTCGCATGGTAAGGGTCCAAGCATTTGGTACTCCAAGTCGTGAGAAGGGAGAGAGGAAGAAGGGTAGCCGTTGGATCTGGGTCGCAGGAGAACCGTTGGATCTACACGTAGGATCGTGTATCGGGGTTTCATAGGTTGAAGCTCATGATCTTGGCAACAGAAGCTACGAAGTTATGAAGCATGATATTCTGACGAGATCAGAACCGCCCATTATTTGGGACACGTGTCAGGAGATCTCGAGGAGTCGGGGATCACAGAATCAGAGTATTCGAAGGTGTGAATCTCTTACATGTTCGAATCGCGAAATGTGATACTCTGACAGGAATGAATATAGCGTGGGCCACACAGGAGTCGGTGGAGGACAGGTGGTAGGTTAAAGACCGGGAGCCATCAGAGAATCGGGATTCGAGGAGTTGGGAATCCCGTAGGCGCATGCATTTTGGCATCGCAAACCCCGAAACCCCTGACGAGGGGTAAGGTTGTGGTCACGGGGTGATGGTCACGTGGACCAGGGGCTGAACTAGGAGGGCTAGTGTGAAAAAGGCACGTCGGGAATTGGAGAATCACGAGTCTTGGGGACGTTCGCACATCGACATTGAAAATGTTGAAATCCCGATAGGAGCCTAGGACTGTGGCCATATGAAGGCAGGTCACGTAGACCAGCAGCATAGCCGGTAGGACTAAGGTAAAAAGGAGCCCATCGAAAATCGGGGATTCTGTGCCTTGGGGTAGAACGAAAATTTTTACTACGTTATAGTGGGTATGTGACAAAAAACTGTTTATGTTGCATTTACCTAGAAACATTAAATAGAATGGAGTGTGATCTATCCTTGGAAACAAAATTTCAGAAGCCTTGGTCTTGAGTCTATAGTAAATGAGAGTTTTGTTTTTGTTTTAGAATGGGATTGCATTTAAATTAGGTTTTTGAGTGGTTGATCATATCAACAAACATGTTCATAATTAATAATGAATTAATGTAAATACATTTTGTTTTATAATTAATTTGAATATTAATGTAATTAATTTTGATCTTATAAATACTTCCTTATAATATAATATAAGGGATGGATGATAAATTAATTTTGTTTTTTTTTTTGAAAAAATTAAGTTTGATCTTATCAAATATTTCTATAGAAAGAATGCTTGATTAAATTTGACTATAAATAAGAATAGTTATAAAAAATAGGTTAGATTTATTTTTAATAAGGATATTATGATCTATGTTTTAAGTTTTTAAAAATTGATTTTACAAATATGAATTGTAATATTCCTTGAGATAAGTACTAGTGCATGAGTTGTGAATTAATTGTAATATTCTTTGAGATAAGTATTATTGCATGAGTTGTGAATTGGATTTATCTTGAGTAGTTATGAGGAATGATGGTTATTCTCCCCATGGAGGTTCAATTCCCACAATTGACATGGTGAGAATATTATTGTAATGGATGGAGCCCTATTGTTGACCCACCTTGTGCCCTAAAGATCTAAGGTTTACCTTTGGTACCATCCTCAAAATGAAGGGAAGTACTCAATCTTTTGTAACCTAGAAAAAAGTACTATTGTGTGAGTTAATAAGTAGACAAAATCATTTTTGTAAGTCCATTTTTTTACAAGGTAAAGTTTTCATTTACATTTCGAGCCCATTTTTCAAAATTTGGCAATCTAGGTGTCTTAAAATAGGCCAAAACCTCTAAGGGAAAACTTCCATGAGTGAAGTCCCCATCAATCACATGGAACTATAACTATTATTGTTGTTTTGATGATTTAGGTTATCACAATGGAACAAAGTTTGAAGGTTAAGGGATCTAATAAAAGCTTGAATAAACATTATAATAGCTTGTTACTTGTAATTGTTGATTAAGCTTTTGTTAAGTAGTTACTATGTTGTATGATTGAGAAATATTGTTTTAGTTCTTGTTTGCTTTTTTGAGTTGGAACCACTTTAAGATTCAACATTTGGTGAGCATTTTATCAGCTCAAAAGGACCTCTCAGTGAGAGATCATAATTCTTGTAAACTCCATAAGGGGTTTTAGGGGAAAACCTCAAAAGTTTCAAACGGCTCAATGGCATCAAAAAAGAAGTTTGAAAAGCCTAATCCTAGTTGAAACTAGGGTGATGAACAAGGATCGGGGATATCCCTCAAGACTATAAAATGAGCATATTAATATATTATACTAGGGAATACTAAGTCTAAACATGCAGTGGATTTAGAGCAAGAACATGCATGGGGGAAACAATTTTCCTCGAGAATTCATTAAGGAAAACCATCAAAATTTCAAAGAATCCAAAGATCAAGAGTCAATGCATTTGGACCTTGTTTAGGGCATTGTACAAGGATTTGCACTATGAGGATCACAAATGGTGGAAAAAAAACACAAGAGAAGTGTTTACCTAATGTAAATGTGTTGAACCCGAGATAGAATAGATCTAGCTAAAAATAATACACACATTTGCAGAGAGAATTGGAGAAATAAGAAGAAGGAGAGAAAGAATAGAAGAATTCTCATTAACTCAGATTCCACAATCAAAGAGTGAATAATTTACAATAGATATAGGATACATGAGTAACTAATGAGCCATAGTGGTGGTCTAGAGTGATTTGGATTGACACACCAAAGAAGCATTTATTAACTGCCACCTAGTCTAGTCTCTCAAGAGCTATAAGAGTGAACTGGTCACTTCTAGTTGAGTTAATTAGTCAACCAATGTTCAATTAATTGATCAATATAGTGTTGTGAGGGAGTATATCAAGGAATAAAGGGTAATGTGTTAGTCTCGGTGATGATCCCAAGACAAGTGTACATTAGCATGGTGATGATCCTGTTTCATGGTTATAAAACCACGCAACATCTATACTCAACCAATCCAGTCAAACTGGTGAACAACTAAAAGAGAATATTCTTTTCGTGTGGAATATCTTCTAAAATATAAGAGACTCAATAATGACTAATAAACAAGGAAAAAAAAATTAGAAATCCCAGGTGTGTGCGGAAGTAAATTCCCAACACTCAACATCACTTTTCATGGCAGCAATAAGAATGGGTCTAACTTGCGCCAAGTTAGGCAAATCTTTAAAATACAAAAGATACACCGGGAAATAAAGTGAGAAAGAGGGAAAACCCTCCCTCAAGGTTCAATTCCATATAAAAAAATAGAAGGAACAAAAATAGTTGCTAAGCAACCTTTTCCTTCACTCCAAGAATTATTCCCAACTGTGTAAATTTGTGCTCGTTGAAGAAGCAAAGTTCCGCACGGATCTGACGAAGTAGATGCATCATTGATATGTCCACACATATCCACTTTCTCTTCTTGTAATGAGTTTTATCCGAATACATTTTGGATGAAACTTTGAAAACCGTACAACCGTTTCCCAAAAACGCTTAAAATTTTGTTGATTTTAAACCGATCATAACTTCACTGCACTTTATTTTTGGACAATTTGTTTTTGAAATTGTGCATTTTCCCGAGAAATTCAAACATTGAATTTGTTTCTGCAAACAAGTTTCTAAGAAAATATCACAATTGAGCTTTGATGTGCATGGCCCCTTTGTCTCCCATATTTGCATGCATGTAATATGGAAAAAGTAAACGCGAATGTGTTCTGAGAGGATGTCATATCTTCCACATGAAATTTAGAAAAATCTGAAAATGGAGTAGAAATAATCTTTCTCAATTAATGGAATACAAATTTGTGCAAAATACTTTTGTAGAAAACTTCAAAATAAAATATGTTTTGATCTTTCGATGCATTTCTTCTCGCTCTATCCTGGGTTCAAACCTCTGCATGAAATATTCTCACAACACTCTTTATTCCCAAATGTGAACTCCAATCTGGTCCACTCATTTGGAGTTGATTCTGTGATTCTTCATATACTTGATGGAAAAGTGTGGGAGAAACAGACGCGGGCATATACTTCCCATGACCATATCTTGTCTATTGAGAAAGTCATTTTTATCATCGACGAATTAGATCACTTCCATTGCCATGGTTATTTTGGTATAAGCCTATACTTCTAATAATAATTAGAATCTTTTCTTCTATTCCAAATAGTTATGAGGCTTAAGAAGTATTTCTGGCGAATAATACACCTTTTGTTGTCTTCGATATTTTGTACCTACAAAAAAAAAAAAAAAAAAATAATTTGGTGTAGATTTTTCTTAGCAAAGATGTCGGCTTCCAAGGATATCCTTGTAAATGTGTTTAACTTGCACATAATAGATATAGATAAACAATAATACACACTTTTGCATAAATAATTGGAGAAATAAGAAGAAAAGAGAGAAAAATAGAAGAATTTCCATTAACCCATTCACACTCAAAAGAGTGAATAATTTGCACAGATATATGATACATGAGTAACACGAGCCATAGTGGTGGTCTAGAGGATTTCTGGACACACACCAACAAATACGAGAGTGAACTACCTAGTCTAGTCTCTCAAGCAGTTACAGGAGTAAACTTCCAGCTAGCCTAGTCTCTCGGGTAGTTAAAGGAGTGAACTACCACCTAGTTGAGTTAACTAGTCAACCGCTCTTCAGTTAAATGATTGAACATAGCGTAGTGAGGAGTAGATCAAGGAATCAAGGTAATGCTAACTGCGGATGATCCCAAGACAAGTGCATTATCATGGTGATGATCCCACGTTGCATGATGATAAAACCAATGCAACATATAAACCCAACTCAAATTAACAACCTGGCGTGTCAACTGAAGAGAATGTTATCTAGGTGGAATATTCTCTCCAAAATATAGGAGACTAGATAAATGACTAATAATGACTAATAAATAAGGAAACACCTTAAGAAAAATAAATCCTAGGTGTGTGTGAAGTAACTCCAACAATGCCATCCAAGATGCCTAAATTTGATGGTACAAGGAGTACAAATGATCATTTGTTTACCATCAATACCAATTGGACGCAAAATAATAAACCAACCCATCAACCTAATGGATCATATTCAATGGTGTGTTGAGAGTCATGACACTCAAATAGTATTGAAGTCAATGAGAAGTTAGCCTCTAGATGCTTGTGTGACATACTTAAGGAAGCCTATGGTATATACACACCCAATAAGTATCTAAGCTAATGGATTTGGATTATGCTAAGAACAAAAAGATAACAATAACAAGTAAACAATGTTGATATATTAATAAGAGCATAATAATACAATGAAACCCAAAATAAAGATTGCATTAAGGCATTTGTGAGTGAGGGGGTCAATCCTTAAGTCCATGGAGGAGCTAGACTGAGTAAATTATGAGGAGGAATATGATGTGTATGTAGGTTATGCTTTTAGGTTACATCAAGAGGTTTTGGTGTCGTAGGGTAGTAAGAAGTATTTAAGTAGCAAGGCCCATCCTAACATCATGAAGTACCCTGAACGTCTCCCATGTCGACAGCAAGTATGCAAGTTTACGAAATATGTTGCTAGTCCAAAGGGGAAGGTGGACCATATACCCTATGAGAATGAATGTGATGGAGATGATGAACGTCCCGGCTTGAGATCACTTTACAAAGAATCTATTGCAATATCCTTAAAGTATTCAAGATATGGTATGAATTGTTGGCAAAAAAATAGGATTACTTGGATGCTTCTTCCATTCATTTTGTATCAACATATGTTCATGAAGACACAGAAGTTAATAAAATATTAATGCACGTATCTCACAATGATTTGAATAAGTAACTTTGTTAACTTCATTATTTTATATTGTTTGCATTTTAATGTTGGGCATAATTTTTATTATGTTTTATTAAGAACTAAACATAAAATAATTAAATGAAATAAAAGATTTTATTCACCCAGAATTAGGAAACTAAAATTGAGATTTAATAAATTAAATCTCAATTTTAGTTTCCTATTTCATAGCAAAACATGAATATCCACCAATGATTTCACTAAGTCTTCAAAACCCTCCCATAATCGGGTCAATTCATCTACCTAGTCTAACCATGTAAAATTTCAACGCGATACGCCACATTGAAGGAATTTCAACGTATGGTCCATATTCACTACTCATCGTGGTCGCATTCGGGCCTTGATGACATTGTATATGGGCGTGTTGGAATAAATTCCATGACATTTCAAGAGAGTTCGAATTCAATATTTTGTAGATGGGAATGACAAATGATGAAAATGAGACCGCATAATGAAGATTCATGCAAACGTGGAAGATGTCGAAGATTATGCGTTGACGTCAGGAATCCTTGTGTCTTGAAATCCTCACATAATGTCAAGCCATGTGTCTCATCTAACCATGTCAAATTTCGATGCATACGGTGCATAGTTTGAATAAATTTAAACTTTGGCACCATTCACTTCTCACCATGTGGCAACTGGACATTGGTGATGGGCATGTTGGAAGATGTTCCACGACATTTCAAGAGAGTTCTGACCAATATTCCATAGATGGGAATGATGAATGATTACACGATATTACATGATGAACATTGATGCAAATGTGGACACTCTCAAAGATTAATATGACATCAGAAATCCTGAGTCTTGAAACCCTCGCGACCATTAAGGCATGTGTCTACTCTAACCATGTCAAATTTCTACACATACAATCACATTTCGAAGAAAATTAGCCTCATTCACCCCATTCACCGTTACATGTGGTGTTGATGGATACATTGGTGATGGGCATGTTGGTTGAAGACGTTTCATGACATTTCGAGAGAGTTTCTACAAATATTCTATAAATGGGAATTATGAAAAATAATGACAATGAGACTACATGATAAATGTTGATGAAAACGTGGATGATCTCGAAGTCTATGCGAGGAAGTCAGGCAATATCCTTCAATGTTGAGACCCTCGTATACCATCAATTCATGTGTCTAGTCTAACCATGTCAATTTTCAATGCATGTAGGAATGTACTTTGAAGAAATTTCAACATTGGTCATACTCACTACTCACCATGTGACATTGGTGAATGACATTGGAGATGAAAGTGTTGGAAGACATTCCATGAAACTTCAAGAGAGTTATGACAAATCATTCTCAGATGTGATCGATGACGATGATAATGAGATCAAGATAATAAATGTTGATGCAGCCTGATGGATTCATCTCAAAGATTATGTTGGCACATCATAAACTTTGAGTCTTGAAACCCTTGCATACCATCACATGTCTAGTTCAACTATGTCAAATTAAACACATACAAGAACAATTTGAAGAAATTTCAACTTTGTCCCAATTCACTACTCACTGCAAGCAACATCGATGGATGAAATTGGTGATGGGCATATTGGAAGACATTCTTCATTGAAATTTCAAGAGATTTTATGTGCCCTAAATCCCTAAACCTGATCCATTGACCCTTAAAGACTTGATCCCTAATCCATAAAACTCCTTAAGCCCCTCAACCTTAGTTAATCACTAATATTCTCTTAACACAAAATCCCTAATTTCCCTAACCCCTTAGCCATCGATCCTTAAACACTTAAACTCTAATCCCCAATCCATTAATTCATAAACCCCTATGCCCTAAGCACTTAAAAATTCATCCCATATCCCATAATCCCTAATTCATTTGATCTATATGGATTTCGGTGCCCTCCCACCTATCCCAACCTGGGCTCGCTTTGGTAGTTTTCCGGCCAAGTGCTTTTTTCCCATGGTCCCCGACTTGTGGGGCCATTTTGAGGCCCTAAACAACATTTTCCTAGGGATTGCCACAGCCAAAATGACCTTTAATAGATAGCAACAAAATGTGTATTCTTCTGATAGACCTTTCCAATACATATCGCTCACTTAAAATGGAGAATGTATGCAAAGTTACTTACCCCAAAAAGTTGATGTACTAATCACTCCAACCCGGCCCACAATGCATTTAAGTTTCATCTCCTAGGGTTAGTTTTGATGTCTAGGGTTTTTACATCTGCCATTGTAAAAATTCTAGAGCCTCATTGCATCATCTTCTTTGCTTAATGAGCTGAGTCGGCCATCATTTCTCAGAGATAAGCCACCACCATTCTATAGAAAGCTTGCTTTTTGCTGCATTTTATAGTTTCACTTATTTCCCTTATTGAATAAAAACCATTCTACTGCAGATATCTCGTTATTTTGTTAAGAATATTTTGATAATAATCAGATTCATTTCATTATGCAAATATATTCTAAAACAATCATTAACCATTGGGTTACCTAACAAGTAAGCCAGAATCCCTCATTCTCGACCCTTTAATCCATTAAACTTCAACCCCTAATCCATTAACCCTTAATACATGTACCAAAAATCCCAAAATCCCATAATCCTCAAAGCCCTTATCCACTTAACCCCAACAACTAATTAACTATTTTAGCACATCCCACTCTAAATATGGCATTATTTCCGGCACTAAATCTGACGCTAAATCTGACGTTATTTCTGACGCTAAATATGGTGCTACTTTCCGAAGGATAAATATGGTACCATTTTACTTAATTATTAGCACTCTACATGTTTTGAAGATAAAATGTTAGAAAATGGTCAGTCCTCGATAAATAGTGTCGACTGCTTTCAAAAAAATTGAGAAAAATACACTCCAACAATCTTTGGAAGCAAAAATGGAGCAAATAACAGGGATTTGTTGTAGTGTGGTAATACTAATTCTTCTATATCTTTATCTTAGATGGGAGTGGATACAACATTGTAGCACCATAGGCTTGGACACATGGAGGAGAAGGGGATGCGGATACTTCATAAAAGAAATGTGTTGCGAGATTCTAAACAAATTGATTTGGATTTCTATGAGCATTTATGTTTATGGAAAACAAGAGCTCCGATTTAGGCCCAGAAGAAAAGAAGAGTGAAAGGTAGATCTTGTGCATACATATGTATACACCAAATCAGGCATCATCTCTTGGTTGCTCTCGCTATTATGTTACTTTTTATTGATGATGCAACTAGAAAAAACTTGGGCTTATTGGAAATTTTGCTGAGAATGAGACAGAAAAAGGTTGAAGTGTCTCGTATCAAAAAATGGAGGTGAATATTGTACCAAGGAGTTTGATTATTACAATTCATACCATGGGATTCGAGAGAAGACATTTCCACGAGCACCACAAGAAAAATGGTGTGTCATAAAGAATGAACAGGACAATCATGGAGGTGCAAGGAGTATGAGATTGCATGATGGTTTTCCTTTACAATTATGGGAATATGCTATAGATAATCGCTGTTTATTTAATAAATATAGGACCTTCAAGATATTTTGATGGTGGACCCATGAAGGAATGGACAAAAAGGTGAACTATTATTTTTGAAGATTCTTGGTTCTAAAGCATTTGTCCATATTGATAAAGAAAATAGAAATAAATCTTGAGGCAAATCCGAGAAGTGTACCTTTATTAGATACAAAGGTTAATAATTTTGGTTATCTCTTATGGGATTATGAAAATCAACAAATCATTAAGAGTGTAGTAGATGTCATATTCAATGAGAAGGTCATGTACAAAGATGAGTTGCAGGAAAGAAACACACAAAAAAAACCCCATAATACACAGTGCTTGATAAAATCAAATAAAATAAAAATCAAAGGTACCGTGAAAAATCAAAATGTATGCAATCAATAGGAGCAACAAAGTACCTCAAACTCCTGCCAAGTGTTGTTAGAATATCTACAGGTTAAATAGACTCGAATGATACTCTCCTTCATTATAATATTTATTTTTGACTAATTCTAGTGAACCGTAATTATGAAGAGGCAATGTAGGTAGAAATTAAAAGAAGTGGGAGCAAGGCATGAAAGAGGAAATGGATTCCTGGGTAAACAAACTGCATTTAGGAATTTATGATGAAGGATTTGGGTGTTGCAAAGAAAAATCTTGGTGTGAGAACAACAAGAGACGTGAAAATCTCAAATTGACATTGTTTGAGGGTGAGCACATAGAGAAGGTGTTGGAGAGGTTTAGAATGTAGAATGCAAAACCATTTAGTACACCTTGGCCATCCATTTGAAATTAACGGCGAAATGTGTCCCATGACAAAGGAGGAGATAGACTACACATCCAAGGTCCCTTATTCATTAGAAGTTATCTTGATGTATGCATGGTTTGCATAAGACTGTGACATTAGACATGTAGTAGGAGTTGTGAGCATGTATATGAACAATCCGTGATAAAGAACAATGGGAGGCAAGAATTGATTATCAAGTATTTGAGAGGTACTTCTACTCATGCATTATACTTTGGAGGTTCAGAAATTGTTCCACACAAAAGGATATGTTGATTAGGATATGGAAGGTGATAAAGATAGAAGGAGGAGCAATCACAAGGCATGCTTTTACTATAGGTGGAACAACGCTAAGTTGGATTTCAAAACTGAAAAAGGTTGCTGCAATTTCAACAATGAAGAAGAGTATGTTGTTGCTACGAGAGGCTAGTAAAGATATTATTTGGTTACGAGGTTTATATGAATTGGGAAAGAAGAAGGAGAATAAAAGGTTGTATTGTGATAGTGAGAGCGCCATTCATCTTGCAAATAACTCAGCAACCTTCCATTATAAGACTAAGCAATACACACACACACAATAATATATATATATATATATATATATATATATATTAGGTACCATTTCATAATGATCGGCCTTGGAAGATGGAAATTTGAAGTTGGAAAGATACATACTAGCTAGAATCCTGTAAACATGTTAACAAAGGTAGCAACTGTGAAGAAACTAAGTTCATGCCTGGGCCATTTGGTCTTCAAACATGAAGGTAAATATGATAAATCTCACAGTCCAAGGTGCATCATAGTCCAATAGGTACAACATCGGAGTTGTTGTGATTAATCTCCAAGTGGATATTGTTGGCTAGGAGCCCCATTATCTCCTCTAATTGTGACATGTTTTTTAGTCATGCTTGGACCCCAGACTCCTGGTCAGGGGTGTGGGGAGGCTGACCCCTACAACTATCAGATATCTAACTAGAGAAGTTATTTTTAGGTTTTTTCCATAGAAACCCTCTTATGAGGAATTGTATTGTGGTTTTGTATTATCACAAATATTGTATTCCGAGAGAAGATATTGTGAGAGAACTAAGAGGAAGTTATAGTGGGTGTGTTATAGGTTGTATCCCTTCATTTTGATGGATAATAATAAGGAAGGACCGGGAAATTTTCCGTAGACTTAGCTCATTAATCGTAGAACCATGTATATCTCTAAGTCTCTATTGTATCAGGTATCTTTTATGTTTTGTTTCTTATTTTTTTATTTTATTTATCCTCGATCCTATTTTTCTAACATTGCTTTTTTGCCTGCTAATATGCGCACTCCAAAAATAGATCATTTCCTCAAAATTAGGTTTGCACCCAAAATAGGTCCTTCTTCCTAAAATAGGCCTATGCCAACACAACCATAGTACATACCTTAAGAATGTGGAGGCATTACCTAATTGGTAGAAAATTTGAATTAAGGATAGAAAATAGTGGTATGAAATATATGTGAAAATCAACGCTAAATGCTAGGCAAACTAGATGGTTGAATTCTTAGTGAATATAACTTTGATATGAAGCACATAAGGGGAAAGAGAATAAGGCGGTTGATGCACTCAACAAAAGGTTGCATGAAATGCATTACAACCATTAGTATGTGCAAGACAAATTTAAAAGATAGAATTTTATAAGTTGTAGCAACATATCAACATTATGTGCAAGTTAGAGAAAGATTACAACAAAATGATATACAACAAAAATATAAGGATTACAAGCTAGAAGAGAACAAAATCTTATTATTTCATAATAGAGTTTATGTCCCCAATTCTCTAAATTGAGAAATTTGGTTCTAAGGAGATGCATAATTTATATGTAGGACATCCAAGATATAAGAAAATTATTGCAGTGGTAAGAGGGCAATCATTTTGGCTTGGCATGAAGAAAGATGTCATTGATTATTTGTCCAAATGCATGGAATGTGAGAAGGTAAAGGATAAGCATATACATCCAACAAGATTGTTGCAACATTTACCCATCTATTTCCTGAATGCAAATGGGAAGTTGTTATCGAGATTTATTACCAAATTGCCTAGTACAACAAGGCAAAATGATTCCATCATGGTAGTGGTGGACAAACTCAAAAGGGTCGCACATTTCATTTTAGTAAAAGTAATCCTCACAAGGAAGCTAATATTGCATAAATTCTCACATGAGAGAAATTTATAGGTTACATGGTGTGCCTAAGGCAATAGTAGTATCTATCGAGATCCCATGTTCACTTCCAATTTTTGAGGGGCTATTTAAGGGATTGGGACAAATTTAAATTTTAGTACAACATATCACTCCGAGTTAGATGAGAGAAGACATAAAGAATTAATCGAATAATTGAAGATATGTTGATAATGTATGTAACGGACAAGCCTTCTAAGTGGGAGGACTATATCCATTTTGTTGAGTTTGCATACAAAAATGGGTATTAGAATCATTAAAGATGAGCCCATTTGAATTTTTATATGGTATAAAATACAACACATCAATAACTTGGGATAACCCAAGAGACGAGTTGTTGGGCCAGAGTTGTTAAAGGAAATGGAATAACAAATGGTAAAAACAAGACATAATTTAAAATTTGCACAAGATAGGTAGAAGAGCTATGATGATAGAAAGAGAATAAATAGGATAATTCAAAGTGGGAGAGAAAGGTAGTTTTAAAATTTAAATCCAAGAGAAGCTCGTTGATATTGGGAAGTTTCCCAAAGTTGACAATGAGATATTGTGGGCCTTTTGAGAATCTTTAAAAATATAGGTCATTCATACATGTTAGCATTACTTGCATCCAAGAGAATGCATAATGTGTTCCATGTGTCTTTGTTAAAAGTATGTGCATGATCCTAATCATGTTATTGATTGGAATGTGATCTAGGTGGAACATGAAGGGGATTTCTCGGTTGAACTCTGCGCGCATCCTTGACCGAAAATTAAAAGTGCTCAGGAGAAAATCCATAGGGTTGGTAAATTTTCAATGGACCTACTATGGTTTTGAATATGCTACATGGGAGCACGAGGAAGCTATGCGAGAAGAAGCATACCCACATTTGTTTTCAAATTTTGAAGAAAATTTAATGTACAATTGTACATAAGAAAAAGAAGACTCTATTTTGAGTTGATGCTCTCGGAGACACAATTCGGTGACTTCCTATCCAACTGATGTGTGGGTTTAGGGGAAAGGGGAATTGTTGGTTGGAATTGTTGCACGATTCATTAAGTTACAAAATTATCATGTATTTTGGTGTAATATTTTTATATATGTCAATGTGTAAATTGTATGGTTATGTGAACTAAGGACAATGTAGTTTGTAGGGGGGGGTGTAACATCCCCATTTTCCACCCAAACTAGAAATGTGTATTGTAAATATAGCATATGGTTGAGAAAGCCGTTTATGCATATTGTAAATGTGGGATGTATGGTCGAAAAGCCAATATGGTAATGATAAATTGATATATATAATGAATGAAATGTATCAATTAACCGCAGAAGGACATGGATGGATATTGGGGGATAAGTATCCACAAGAGATGGTAGGGATCCAAGGGGGAGAGTTACCCATATCTATTAAACCAAAACTCATTTCCCATTTTCCTTTCCATGAACCTTCCATTAGTTGTTGAGTGTTCTAGAGCCCAATCATTGAACTCATGTAGGAGGTTTTTTGTGAGAATCATTTCCCATATATATTGATAGAATGGGGGTTGATTAAAATCATCTTGGGGAAGAGTGAAACTCAAGCAAGAAAGAGAAAGAGATAAATTTGTATGGGTAGGAGACCAGTTTTTACAGATTCACGTTTTTGCATAGAGAGTTGTTTTTTATGGAGTTTTTTAGCCAGCAATGGAGTTTCGAGTGTGGGAGCTTGTATGTATTTTTTGTGGACATTTTTGGTTGTTGTTTGGAAATTTATTTTCATGGATAAATAGGTTGTGTTCCTGGGAGAAACGAACTGTTTGAAATTTGTCCAAGAAGCATGTGTTTTGGTTGTTGAGAGAACTTGTGTTTTAGTTGTAAAATTCTTGAAGTCCTAGCAAGTAGAATTCATGTCAAACCTGTGTTGGAAGCCCTGGGGGGGAGTGGAAATACCTGAGGGACTAATATCAATGAAGGTGAATTCCATCCCTTGGTTTGTGCAGTTTGAGGGGAAATTTGTTCGTGGATGGGAATTAGTTGAGAGTTTAACTAATGAAAGGGAGACATTAGTCAGCCTTAGGGACCTCCATCTCTTGTGGATTCATATCCCCAAATTGGGGGTGTTTTGTTGTTGAGAACTGGAACAACAATGATATGGTTGGGATGAACATCCATCCTCTACAGTGGGTTGCACATTTTATAATATAAATGTTCTAATTATTGTGTTTAATTGCGTTAAATGATTATATATTTTTGTTGTGCATCTAACATGAGTTAGCTTGGTTAATGTTGCTTTCTATGAGCAGAATGGTGCATTTAAATAAATGTTTACATGGGGAAATGATATTATATGTTATATAGCTATTGCTATGCACGGTTGAGCAATTGTATTTAGATTTTTGTATAACATTGACAACTAAATGAGCCTATATTTCTTGTGTATGTTAATTTCCACATTTAAATTAGTATCAAAAAGTTTATTATTTCGTTTAAGTGGTGACGTAACCCAACTAGGGGTTGGGTACGTTACAAAAAATGTCTTCCAATTACCAAAAAAAGACCAAAATTTCCTTCCAATTACAAAAAAAAAAAAATCCCTTCCAATTACAAAAAAAGACAAAACGTTTCATTCCAATTACACAAGGAAAAAATTGTCTTCCAATTACAAAACAAGACAAAATTTTCCTTCCAATTACACAAAAAGAAAAAAATTACCTTCAAAAAATTATCTTCAAATTACACAGCAAGACAAAATTGCCTTCTAATTATTCAAAAAGACAAAAATTGACTTCCAATTACACAACAAGCAAAAACTTACCTTCCAATTAGACTAAAAAACATCATAAGTGTTTGTTGTTTTTGTTTATATGCAAGGGATGTCGGGTAATCAATAGACATGAGAATTGAGTTTGTAGATAAAGAGTGTTGGGTTGTTTTTTCCACTTGGGTGAGCAAAAATAGGTCCCTTAACTATCTAGTTAGGCCATCAACACAACACGACAGTTTGTTAGTTTATTAATGGCTCAACTAAAGAGAAAACAAGAAATAAACAATAAGGAAATAAAACTAAACTAAGAAAGTAAAAACTGAAATAGAAGCATGAAAGAGACATAAGGAATAGCTACCAAATGAGATTGATCTTCGAAATGGCGGCACTGGGATAAGTATGGAAACTTATGAGTCCCCTCTTCCTCCTTGGGAGGGCTCTTGACTCCCCCAAATACAAGGATTTCTCTCTTCTTACAAAGGCTAAAATGGGAATACAATGGTGAAGACTTTATTGTTGGACTTCTCAAGAGGAGAGAAGTGCAACACTTGTTATGAATGCTCAAAGAGTTCTAGGAGAAAGATGGCTTCTCTAAGACTAATTGAACATCATAACAATACTTAAACTTCTTCTTATTTTTTGCATACAATGATCCTCTATTTATAGGAGGATGGATAGATATTTCACAACTAGTTTCAAGTGTGAATGGGATTTATTTGGAGGTACCTCCCATCTTTTCAGTAATCCCAAGGAAAGATTTTAGGGAAATTTTGGGGTATGGACAAGATCCACTTATTCCCAGAAGTGGTTGACGCCCGACCAAAATCATCAATGCGTCATTTACGCATTAGCATCAATTGCTCGATTGCTAGTCGTGCAGGGTGAACACTATGCACGTTTGACGACGTGTTAGCTTGTGTGGGTGTATGCATGTTTTCTTTGTTGAATGTGCACGCAAATTTAGGATATTTTTGTATATTTTTGTGATTATTTGGCCAAACTGAATGTGATCATCCTGTAATTTTTGGTAGTATGCTTTACTTGTGTTGATTGTTTCTTCTTCCATTGTTTGTATTTGTATGAGCAATTTTTTGGTGATAACAGATGCCCCCTGCTGTGTGAGGTTAGGAGCATATGTATAGCCGAATACATAATTGTTTATTTTGGTGATGATGTCATTGTGTAGAAGTGTGAGAGACTTTGTATTGAGGAATTTTGAGAGTGATCCATTGGAGGGAGAGGGAATAAATATGTGGACCAAGTATTCTTCGAAAAATAAAATATTTGTACAAATGAGGTGGGCATGCCCCATGCTCATGTCATGAAGCCATAAAGTGATAAGGGTAACTAATACTATTGATGTAGATATTTGCAGTGCCTGCAGGCGCGTCAAAAACAACAAATGATAGTTCTGATGACTGAACTGGCTCTAAATCGAGGTATGAACAACTCAGAGACATTGATGTCCTATCAAATTCAAAGGTCTTTGGCTGCTACTAAAAAATGCAACGGTCGCATAGTAAGACCCACCATAACATGAAATTTTCTTCGTGTCGAATGTTATGGAGGTAAACAACATCAGAAATAAATGAGGATTATTTCTGTGTCTTTTGAGGCTACTCATTAATAGTTGCATGAGAACCAATATACTACTTGTTAGTCACCATTAAATTGTTTTGTGTGAAATCAAGATTTTGGAATCTAGCAGGATGCTAAACCAATTTGGAAGCCTGATAAACTATGAAAGGGGCTAAATATGGCAAGGAGAAGCTAAATCTGGTAGGAGCATAAAGTTGATCAGGCCCGATGCATTGTGAATCATGATTTCTCAAGATCAACGATCGAGAATGATTTCAGGGGGAGAATTTGCGGAGGGGTTAATTTTGGAGAGCAGACCCAAAATTCAAACCATGGTTTTCATTTAGGGTTACGTGGCACCACCAGATGCATTTCTGGATGAAAAGTGGGTTTCCTCAAACCAGTTTCTCATGCCCTCGAAAAGTGGAAAAGTATAAAAGGGCATTTTTTCGTTTATTTTATTTTATTTTGAATGTTGAACCATTAAAACCTTGACACGACCACCATATTTCAAATGCATCTCAACAATACACCAAATGCATGTCATTTCTTCTCATTTCCAGTTATTTTTCATCATAACCATGGATCCCATCATAACCTCAGTAATAGAACAAGATCCTGTGGTAAATGAAGAAGCCCTAATTAACCGAGATTCATATATTTTTTATACTGAAATCACTATTTCACCTATATCTGTGTCCAGGAGAAACCTATCCTATAAAGTACAAATATGTATACCATTCCTTGAAGTAGTCCAAGCCACCATAGTCCCTTATGTTGTTGAAATTACTTTCTTGTTTCCTGAATTTATAGGTTGGTGCATCGAACAATATTCCCATGAAGAAAGAGACGTCGTGAATAAATGAGGGTCTGAGCTCTTATGTAGGGTAGAGAGTATGTCAATTCGAGAGTCCCTCAGTATACCAGAGTATTTTTCCACAACTTTTTGAACCTTTCAATGAAGAGAATCTTATTAGGGTATATAGAGAATGTCCATCAGAGGTCCAGGATCTATTTTTATATACAATTATCAAACCTGAACATTTTTCAGAGGGTCTGTCTTTGCCAATGAATGTGAATATAATGTTTATTGAAGTCCAATGGGTATGTTCCCTATTGAGTCAAGTTTTAGGTCTAGACAATGAAAAATACATGGTTGAATTCATGCTTGGTTTCCTTTTGAACTTGTTTAAGTCAGAGTCTGGTCTGTTAGTTTGTATCAGTTTTGATAAGTTCCTAGCTAATAATATCCATAAAAAAATTTCCCCTAGGTGTAGGAAAGTTGGTGATGGAGTGTGTTGTTAATCCACT
>SNQJ01S0181232.1:0-14693 GCA_010110895.2 Picea sitchensis
GCTGCCACCATTCTAGCGAGTCTTTCACTCTGTATTTTTACAGTCTCTGTACATTTCTTTGATTAATAGAAATCATGTATTACTGTATATCTGTGTTTATGGTTGCATCTCTGATACATTTCTGTTATATTATTTAATATCTGCAATATCTCTGTGCATTTCTTTATTATATCTCCGCTCTCATTTCGTGCCGAAAATAATCCGGATCAACCTTGGCTTAGGAACATTATAGTGGTATCAAAGCGTTGATCCTCCCAGCCAGTGGGGATTAGCGCATGCAAAAATACAGTAGAAGTGGATATGTTGGACTTTGCTAGAGAGATTGTATTCTGTGAAAGGGAATACTACGCCCTTAGTGAGGGAACTAGGGATCAATTAACATTCCAACGGTTTGTATCAATAAAAATTCCTAGGTGGAGCAAAGATGAGGTTACACATTGGGTCAACATAGCAGAGGAAAATAGAGCAACAACAACTAGATGGAGGGAAGCACAGATTAACCCTAAACCAATTAGGAGCAAGCAACGTTGCTACAGTTGCAAGGTGCCTTGGGAACCAGATCATAGACGTAGGGTTAGAGGTAAGAAACACATCATTGAGGTGCTCTATGACAGTGATGATGAGGTGTGTGAGGATGCAACGATATATGCTTATTTGGAGCAGTCCGATGATGCTAGTGACTCTTGCACAAAGGCTAGTGATTCTGGCACGCTTGAGGATAGTGACCCTTGCGCATTGGAGGAACAGTGGGATGGACAGGATGATAGCACCTGTGTTTTGACAGTCATATCACATAGTGTTGATGACCTTACACCTCAGCAGAGTGGTGACATTAGTGGGGATTCACACGTGTTAGCACCTAGACCTGACGACCTTCCTATGATGACCGTGACACATTTATCATCTTTCCAGACACCCATGATAGCCACGACACATGAGGATATCAGTGGCATTTCAGGGATGATAGAGGAGTCGTGTGTGAGGGATGCATAACAGGGACATATCGATCCACAGACCCAGGAGGAGAGACATGACATGTAAACAATTGACCTTACACATACGTATCAGTATGAGGAGAGTGGATCACTTCTTTTGGAGACTCCACTGTTTGATTAGGTTGTGGAGATTGACAGTTTGATGGGACACTTACTTCTAGGACCAACCTGCAGTGATGAGGATGTACCCCTTATTGGTCAGGATGACCATAGCACGTGTCTGGACACATCGTTATGGGATCTAGGTGCAGATGATAGTAGCAGGGTGAGTGCACAGGAGGATACGACTGCTCATACAGGATACAGTGTGATTCAGAGGGAGATAACATTTGGTGATGGTGTGCAGTGGCATACAGGAGGACCTAGTAGCACAATGGACAGTGGGCAGTTCAGTGCCTTATCTTTTGCAGAGAGTGTTGTTGGGGATCCCAGGGTTGACACTAGCAGTGAGGAGCATGAGGTAGCGCCTCAACATGACTGTGATCAGGAGTCATGCTACTTGGCAGGGCAGTTGAGAGTCAATGAGGACATGATCATGGCAGCTACTAAGCGCATTGATGACACACATGCATTGGTGGTTGATTGTTGCTGGAGGGCATCAATGGCACATGATAGTTCAGAGTGTCTGTGATGAAGACCGACTACCAGCAGTTGTTGATGGACATAGACTATCTATTGGGGGTTGGTGAGATGTATCACCGGGCCCTGAGGGAGCAGGAGTTGGAGGTGGACAAACTCACTCATGAGTTGGAGAGCACTCGAGGATTCTTGAGAGGCACACAGACAACCCTTCAAGAATCAAAGTCCAGGTCAGAGGAGCTTCTTGAAGAGATTAGACAGAGATCCACTACATCTATCTTAATAGAGAGTCAGATATATCCTCCAGTCACATTGCTAGGGGATGTTGGTGGCTTAGCAGAGGAGCACCAGTTGATGGAGGGGCATGAGGAGTCCAGGATCACTGATGAGTATGGAGAGTTATGATCTGGAGGCGCAGGAGCTACCCTTCACGAGGATATTTGAGACAATTGAGCATTCATATATGCATGGGGACTCTAGAGCCAGGGGTAGTTATGAGGACACTTCCATTGGTGTCCCAGGAGCGGTTAACCTTCCTATAGAGGTTGACCCAGTAGTACACCCAGGATCCATGATGCTGCAGGAGTATACAGGAGATTACATGAGTATTCAGGAGCATACAATAGTGAGTGATAGCTCACAGAGACATGGAGAGATGTACAATGGGATTCAGAGGGGTGTATTGGCTTGCAGGGAGGGGACACACTTAGTAGAGCATGGAGATGTCTCTCCTTTGAAGC
This sequence comes from Picea sitchensis, assembly GCA_010110895.2. Lineage (NCBI taxonomy): Eukaryota > Viridiplantae > Streptophyta > Pinopsida > Pinales > Pinaceae > Picea > Picea sitchensis. The sequence continues at coordinate 2,315 of SNQJ01S0181232.1, forward strand.
AACACATAGTACTGGGAGATCACCTTCACAGTAGCAGCTGCCATAGGGGTGATGATTATTCGGATTTAGTGATGATTACAGACGAGTATTTACCATGGGTACCGGTGGACGAGATTTTGGTTGAATCCTTGGGATTGACTAAAGCATATGACACCTTCCAGTCTTACAGTTAGCTACATATGTTTCTGTTAGCCTTTTTCGACACCTTCATCATTGACAACACCAGGAGTGGAGATAGACAGTGGCAGGGGACATGGAGAGTTGTTAGGCGAAGACCACTTGACATGAGTGCTTTTACGACATACAACAGGATAGGGGGGGATCATCATGGGCAGAGAGTTGAGACCTTGTGCGTGATGGTGAGCATCTTAGGCCGTGGGATAACTGACATCTCAGAGGGCGACATAGATACAGATTCTCATAGGGATGTGCATGGGGGGCTTCTGAAAGCGATCATTATGACACAGGAGCAGTTAGCGGAGATTGGGAGTGATAAACTTCCAAGTTTTCCATGGGATCCGGGAGTCCATTTTGTTGGTAGATTGTTTCACCTTATGATGACCCAGGTTGCGCCAGAGAGCCACATACTTCACTTTGGGTTGGTTTTGAGCGGGCTTGCAGGGGCTTGTCCTATGGAGCGAGACAATTTCTCCCTTTTGATCCTCATGATTGAGCACGGAGATGGTTAGGCAGATACTGCTTCCACAGAGGTTCTTTTACAAATACAGCTTCTGGACAACAGGTCCAATTTCCACAGGTATTCCAGCTTGAGGATCCAGGAGTGGGAGATCCAGTATTTATACAGGGAGCAGACAACAATGGTCAGAGTAGTACAATGCCAGAGGGGTGATCTTTGGCAGAGACTAGCATGGGACCCAGAGATTGCAGGGTTGAGCATCTCATTGATTGGTGGAGGCTAGTGGACCCTTGCAGGGGAAAGTTATTTTGACTTTCCATTGAGCTTCAGTGTTGAGGAGAGCACACCACTTGAGGGTGTTTCATGGAGGTCTTGCAGTACCTCACTATGGCGGCAGCATGTGCAGTTGGTGGAGACCGTGTTGGTCTTGGCATGGACTCGGAGGATGGACTCATTCCGGAATGAGGCCATGTGTCATGTGCATGAGACTCATGGTGTTGATATGTTTCAGGATTATGCTTCACAAGGTATTGCAGTTCACGTTCTGATATGGGATCCAAGGGCAGAGTGCGTGATAGTTCATCTTTGGATGAATCCTACTGTGTCCCACAGATGGACATGGGACCTCGGTATTATATTTGGGTGGATTCAGTTACTGCTTGAGGTCAAGCAATATTCTAGCAGGGAGGACTGTAATGTCCCCACTTTGGGACATCATTATATTATAGAGTGTTATGATGACCAGGGTAGCCAGATGGAGGTTATAGCGAGTATAGGAGCTATTGAGGAGTATTTTGGGGTCTGGTTGGTATCGCTCATCTTATTTCATCATCATGATCCATTCCGCACATCTTGTCTTTGGTTCCGTTGCATTCCGACGATTTCCATGATTTTGAGTTATTTTGGGCTATAAGTTAATTAAATTCACTAAGAGGTCATATTGGGCATAATACTTGGAGGAACCTCTTAGTGTAATAGCTCATTGGAATTGGGAGGAACAACACTATAGGATAGGATGATGAGAAGTGACTTTCAGTGGCCAGGGAAGCCACAAGGAGAGATAAGGTACTTTTCAGAGGTAAAATGGTTAATTAATTAATTAATAATTAGATAAAATAAAAGTCACTTTGGAGAGACAAGGTGAGCAGAGAGGATAAAAGAGAGACAAGGGCCTCTATTCTCTCATTCATGTTGTTTATCATTTGATATCTGGCTTCTTGCTAGTGAGCCCATGCTCTTGGGGGTTTTGACTTAACAAACCCTAGAGATCAACTCGGTGGTGAAAGATCCCACCTATCTTGATCCAAGCTTGGTCACGGAGGTGGAAGATTCGTCCCTCACCATTCTACATCAGATCTACTCAGCTGTAGAGGGATTCTACACCAGCCACATGTACAGAAAGAGAGAGGGCGCACCATTGAGGGTTTCTAGCAAGGAGGGCGCATTTGTGGAGTTAGAACAATTCCGATTTGGCCAAGGAGAAGAGTTTTTGGAGAATCTAGTTACTAGTTTATCTTTGTAGAGGCCATAGCGCCATTCTTGGCTCCTCCGGGAGGTATTTTGGTGGAGCTTTGGTTTATATTGAGAGCGGGACGATTTCCCCAAGAGGAGGGCGCAACTTTGGAGTGGATCTACTCATGAGGAGGGCCCAAGCTCCATTCTTCAGCTGGGGATCTATTTTATCTTGCTTCTAGACTCTAGATCTACTATTCTAGAGGGTTTTGCTTGCTATTGGTGCCAAGTAGGAGGAGGGCCGAATTATTTGGTCTTCAGTCATCCAGGAGTGCACATGCCAATTAGGGGATTGTTCATTTGGAGGATCATATCTTCACAGATCAGCCTGAGACTTCATCAGTGGTGTGACCTTGGCCCGATCTACACTTTTCGTGCTTTTCAGAGTATTTGGAGGCCTCTAGCAGTAGGGCCGAATTGTGGGTGTATTCAGTCTAGCAACAGGGTGCAACTTATCCAGTTGGAGGTTTGGCACTTCAGAGCACAGAGCTCTCATCATGTTCTTCATCTATTGTAGCCATATGGCCTTTGGAGGCTTGCAGTTTCTATTCTTGATCTTGCTTGAGGATCACCTTCACTTTGCTATTAGCTCTTAGCTATATTGTACCAGATCTACAGATCCATTATATCAGGGTCTTCTTCTATTATGAATAATATCAGATCTGAGGTATTTTTGGGTTGTCTCTTGTATTGTTGATCTTGCATCTTGTTGAGGTATGTTCCATTGCTACATCTATTTGATTATTGCTACAAACACATATAACAACCATCAGTATAAACCCTAGTGCAATCTAAAAGACCAAATCAACAAAGTGTTTGACGAAATGCCACAACCAAAAAATAGTTAAAAATACATGAAAAACACATTGTCCTTGGCACCTTGGCTTAGGAACATTACATCGACTGTGGCCCAGTTAGAAATTAATAAACAAGGCCCCCAAACCTTTGCATTGTAAAGAACTATGGGTTGGATAATGCATTCCATGAGAGACAACTTGAAGGAGATGTACATGAAATGATTCCAAAAACATTATCTCTCAAGCAAGGTGAAGGATCCATATCCTTTGTTGAAATGGGGTTGGAGAACATGCCTCAAATTGAAACAAGGCCCTATGAACCAAACATATGTATAGGAGTTGGTGATCTTGATTGACTTAAAATCTCCTCCCTTTGATCCCTTTGAATAAGAAATGCTAATCTAAGAATACCTTTTTAGGCCCGTTGAAAATCATAACCTTGATTTTAACTAGGTTGACCATCCACTGTTGAAGGTCACAAAAAAGGGCCAATGCATCTAACTGTCTTTGCAAACTCTCCAAGGAAAAGGCTAAGAGGATCACATCATCAACAAAAGTAAGAATAGATATCCACACATGGTGGAAAAGGCACCCATCACCATTCTAAATATGCTCATGAATGAAAGATTCCAACTCATCGATGTAAATCGCAAACAAAGAGGGAAATAGTGGGCATCCCTGCTTGACCATAATGGTGCTCCTAATAAAATCTAACACTTTGTGTGTTGTGTGGAGATGACCCAAGACATGCTCCTAGAAGTGCGTGATGGCTGCCTTGAGAGTCTAAAAAATGCTAATGTCTCTAAGTTTCTAGAATAGAGCTTCTTGTGGCACTAAGTCAAATGCTTTGAAAGTCTATGAAATAGCAATGGACTTTCGAAGAACAATGTATTTCCCCCTTAATGGGAGGGGGAGGTGGCAGGGGAAGATGGTGCACCAAAAGGTTTTGGGGGAGTGGCTACGGGAAGCACACAATTCACATCTCTTCTTTGAGATGAAGAGGCGCTTCTTGTGGTGGAGGAGATGACTGTAAGAATTTATGAGACCGAGGTAGGAAGAGTGATTGCAAGTAAAGGCATACTAGAGATGACTATGGAGGGATTTACAATCCTTGTCGTACCAGTAGTTCATAGGGAAAGACATGGGTTTGGGAGAGTGGGAGGGGGATTGGGTCAGGTGGGGAAAGTTTTGAGGGTTGCTTCCAAAATACTTGAGGAAAGACAATCATATTTGGCAAATGTTGACTCAAGTGATGAAAATTGGGAATTGGGGGGTGGGGGGTGAAGCATCTAGCAGAGGTGGGACGAGAAGACCTGAGGCTGCCCCTTGTCAAAGAGAATAGTGGTCTGAGGTGGGATTGACTGTAGAAATGTTGGTGGAGGGTGGGGATCAACTTGGAGGGATAAATAATGGAGGGCATGATTGGCTAACGGGGTCAAGATTACCAATAAGTGGTGTATAAATGGGAGAAGGTACTGGCTAGTCATGATATATTCCACCACACTAACACCTTCTCCATGGGAAGCCTCGTGAAGTGACTAGATTTTTGGAAGCAGGGGAGGTTGTTTAGGATTAGAAGCTCACTAGATTAACCCAATTGCAGGAGGTGTCTACCCTATGTCATAAGAGGCTCCCAAAGCATCGTCATAAGTTCGGTGAAGTTCTATTGAATCTTGATCAATCTCCTAGATAGCATGTGCTTGGATCAATCATGGAGAGGAACCTGGTGGGCTCGGGTCCGGGCTTTTGGATCCTTGTACAAATAAGGTTGTTGTTAGTAGGAATGTAAGAATTGTTGAATGTTTAGATCTGAATTAGGTTGATAGTGGCTAGTTTGAGGTTGTAAGATCAATTGATTTGCATGGAAGAGAGGCACAAAATTGAGGACAATCATCATGCAATGATGTGCAGGTAGCATAGTGTTGAGATCACAAACAAAGAGAAGTGATCGAATGGAACCAAATAGCTAATTTGAGAATTGGCCAATAAGAGAGAAAAACCACATTAAAATAGTGTGTTGTAGCTGTCCATTAATGTGTTAGAGGGAGAAAGGTCAAGTGCATGAGTGAGCGAAAAATCAACCAAAGAAGAAGAATGCGCCAACACTAGATATGCGTGCCTTTAGGCTTGAACAATTTATATTAGAGAGGCTTAGCTCAATGATCAAAAAGATGATTTACAAATTAGGTTTGAGATGTGTATTTATACACAATTCAAGTAGGGTATCCTTCCAAGAGGGGTTATAACTTATGGGCCCACATAAGTAGGGTCACTCTGCAAGAGGGTTATTAAGCCTACATATGAAAATTGACTAGGTTGTCCTTAACCATAACCTAGTAATACAATAATTATTGCTTTAGCTATAATTAATACCTAACCAAATGCATTAATGACATAGTATGAGATGGCTGTGACCACATGTGAAGATTACACCATTCTCAACACACATTAGGCAGGAGATGCCAAGAATGCTTTAGAAGATGCAGGTAAAGTAGCTGATTTATATGGTGGGATAGAGAAGAAAAGGCTTGGAGATGAAAAGGAATAGGAACTTCCATAGTCCAGTGATGGAAGAACAAGTGGAAGGCATGAAAAATAGAGTGTGCAGTGTGTTCAACAGAGTTTTGTTGGTATGGTGTTTGCTGATTTGTTTCCTACTTCAAATATGGTTAAGTCTGATGTTGATGAGAAAGAGTATAAGCATGAAGCAAAGAATCCACTCATGGTTCCTACAATGGAACTAGATTTGTCAAAGGTAAAGCCAAGGCAATTTGACTTATGCTTAAATGAAAATAAGTATAGAGAGGTGCAATTTGTAGGTATGGATCAGCCCCAAAAGGTGCAATTTGCAGCGATTGATCAACTATGGCAAGCTCCAAAGGCTTGATTGCTGCAGTTTGGTTTACTTTAGTACAACTTTTTGGAGTATATATCAATGTCTATATCTGCAGTAGCTAGGCTAAATTTTTCAGCCAGCTTTGTTTTTGGGAAAAATATCTGTTATATATACACAAAATATTTACATCAGCAAAACAGGAAGCAAAAGGTTATATACAATAAAACTTGTGTCCACTTCCTTAATGCTACTAAAGTGACAAAAAAATCAAGGTGTGCTATTACATCTAAAGACTTGGCATTTGCATCTTTAATAAGCAAAAAAACTTCGACCAACAACTGCATGGATACCCCTTCTCTCCACACAGTACCAAAAGCAGACAAAGAACTAATCTCATTATCAAAAACAAACGTACAATGGATCCTCTAAAGGGAAACAGAGCAGAGATCCTCAAACAATGCCAAATACCAATGAAAGAGGAGTGAACCAAATATTTGCAATCACCAAGTAGAGTTGCTTGCTAATGTACCCCTCATTAGGAGAAGGACCAAGCATGGTAATATTCATGTTGGATACATCCTCCTGAGGGATGAGTCCGACAAGCTCAAAAATAGAGGGCTGGTTGGAGGGAAGCAAACCATGTTGTCGAGCCATTGTGCGCTAGTCCTTCGAAGAATGCCCTTATGCTCCCACTCCCGAAGTTCTTCGTGCTGCCAAAATGATTCCCCAAGCTCGTGAAACGACTCCTATTTCTAGTAGATCACAGAAGAAGAAATTAGAAATTGCTTGTGGCAAGAGGTTTAAGAAGGCTTAGTAAAAAGCATAATTATTTGTCCTTTTTAATTTCGAATCTAGAAATTATAATTATTTGTCTTTAATATGGCCTATCTTGTAAACATTATATGACAATGGAAGTTTGAACTGTTGATTGCATATTACAACTCTTTGGTCATGATGCCTGGTTTCATTTCATGGTTGATGTTATCTCTTATTGTTTCTTGATGAAAAATGTTATTTGTTGAAACTTGAAACATGAAGGTTGATGTTATGGTTGATCATTTGATGACAATGCTATAAATGATTGTTTGCAGCAGACCGAAGTGGAAAGAAGGATGATCGTGGGGAAAGAAAGCGTGCAGAGAGTGAAGCAACAACTGGAAGGAAACACAACACGCACGCATGCAAGAAAGCGTGCACAAGGAAAATGACAGCTGGAAGGAAGAACAACACGCGCACACGAGAGGAAGACCTAATGTCAGTAGGGTTAGGGTTTTGGTAATGTATTGTAATGGCTGAAGAGCCAAAGATGTATAAATACCAATTCTGAGGTATTATAGAGGGTTGACGGGGTCACAGATTTTGTAGTTGTTCCGATTTAGTTAGTATTCGGGTTTACATTTTGCTGTATGAACTATTTTGTAAGTTGTTGAGCTAGAGGAGAGGAGAGAAGGTAGATCTTGAGGATTAGATCGCAGGCTGAGGAGCTTGGTGCGATCTAGTTCGCCTCATATAGATCTTACCCATCTGAGGAGAGTTGTAAGCGCACGATGCTGTAGATGCAGAACTACCATAATAGAAGAGCCAAGAGTCAAATCTTTGTGGACATAGCCCAGGAGGGGGTGAACCACAGTAATATCTGTGTAATGTGATGAATGCATGCATATCTTTATTCTCTTTCCAGTAGTTATTTGTTGTGCTTAATGAATGAATGAGCTATTATATTACTTATGGAATATGGTTGCGCTATTGAGGGAATAAGCTGCGTAAGTTACTACATAGTCGTGAATAAGATTAGGTTGCATCTACTAGTTCTAATAATGGTTCAATGGTCAAACTCTCATATCTCATACTCAATCCTAGGTTGTAAACACTTGAGTCTTGCAACCACCCATTAAAGCTATCTTAGGTGAGACCGCGCAACGCATTTTGTGTGCTGTGTTGCCTTCTGGTTTACCAGGAGGGCCGATAGTTTTAGAGGTTTTGTTGGAAACCCGAAAGACATGAACCCTGGGTCAACAACTTAGACAATATCGAAAAAGATATAACCAACAAATGGTTCCGTTGCCGTTGGTAGGAACAAGAGAGGATTGAGTAGAGAAGATTTGTAGAAGATTTGTCGGAGGCAGATTAAGAGAGGGTTAGGGCAAAGACCGATGAGCCATTAGAAGGGAATGTTGAGACCGTGGAACCCCACAAAGGCAGAGATCCAAAGTTGGTTGAGAACAAAAGAGCTAGAGTTTGCACAGAAGACAATAGAAACCCTAAAATAACACCTCGCAAATATATATGTGTTTATTGATTTGCACGAAGTCTTTTTCTGTGATTTTCTGCAGCTATTGCAGGAGTGGATATTAAGATTGAAGGATAACCACGCGACGAACCGGATTTGACAGTTAGATTGGACCCCAGTACAGATTGAGCAGTTACAGTAGGTGAACAACGAATTCACCCGCGCAGTAGACTTTTGGCTTGACAGTATTGTGGCAAGCTTCATAACAGAGTTTGCAGTTGACACAACGAAGTCATACAGCTAAACTTCCCTGGGTGCATGGGGGAAGGGGGGAAGCACTAACAGAGAAAGGAGAAATGGAAGGAGGTAAGGATAAAGGCAAGAAGGAGGAGGAACCCTTGGACCCGATCATAATGGACAACGACCAGATCAAGTGGATCTTGGCATCAACGGGAAAGACACGTAGCAGAGTACCCTACCAATACAAGGTAAATACCAAGAAGAGAGCCATAGCTGCGAGGGAAGGCTTGGCGAGCGATGAGGAAGAGGTAGAGGATCTCCGGGCTGTGGAGCAGATTGAGGAAATCCTGCGCGCAACATATGAGAGGAAGACGAGAGGTCCAAGAGCGGGAGGAGAAGGCAACCATCCTATCCATATTAATGTCAGTGTGGAACCCATGTGCGACTAATACACCAAAGACAACACCACCATTTAGACAAATGAAGTTCGGAGGAAGTCCGACAGCAGGAAGTACATCTACACAAGGAGAAACAACTGGAGGAGCTAGTTCAGGTAGCACTAGTCAGGTATCTACATCGCGCGAAGGTAGTAGTTCAGCAGTTAGGATGGCCGGACACGATCCCACCATCAGGTTACCAGAATTTCGAGGAGAAGCAGCATAAGACCCCGAGAAACATTTGTTCATTTGTGCAAAGATCTGGGAAGCAAAACAGATTACTGATGAAGATACTAAACTTGGGCAGCTAGCAATTACGCTCAGAGACTGCGCACTAGAGTGGTATATGAGTCTAGACACAAACAGTGCCCCTGGGACGACAAGGACACTTGCAGACATCAAGAAGTTACTGATAAATGAGTTCCAGAAGCCGAGCTCCGAGGAGCAGTACATGAACGAGATGATCGAAATCAGACAGAAACCAGGAGAGTCTGTATGGGAGATTGATCAGAGATTCAAGCGACTGAAGGGAAAGCTAAAATATCTCATGACCGATATGCAGCATCGACACCTGTTTGTCAGCTCATTACTCCCACATTTGAAATACCCTTTACGACAACAGAAATTTCAGACGCAGGCAGAGGCTTTGCAGGCAACCCTGCAACTTGAAGAAAACCAGTACCAACAGATAGACCTAGCTATCGAAGAACTGAAGGAGGATTTGAAGAATCTAACGTTTTAGTTGAACCAAAATAAGAACAAGGACAAACGAGAAGCCGTTTGGTGTACCACATGCAGGACGAAAGGACACTACAAGAACGAATGTCCTACGTTCGTGCAGTATATGGTAGCAGGAAAGCCAAATCCATTACCACCAGGAGGACTATGATGCGAAATCTGCAAGAAACTGGGCCACGACCCTTATCATTGCACGATGATGCATAAATACCAAACAGTCCCAAAGTGCTCATATTGCACCTTTTGCAAGTCAGTGGGCCACGACGACAAAGATTGTAGAACTATGGAGTTGATGCGAGAAAGGACGTTAGACGCATATAGAGTGCAGGCAAAAATGATGACTGGGCAAACAATGCCACAATTTAATCAAGTTCTAGCTCCATACAACACTACGCAACAACAGTATAATACTGTGCAACAACCATACAACAACGCGCAGCCATAGTACAATACGACACAACCCCAGTACAATACCGCGCAGTATAATCAGGCACCTCAGTATAACGCGCCGTGAGGAGACTGACCAAGATACAGAGGAGGAGGACGAGCCAGAGGAGGATTCAGACGAGGTAGAGGACCAATCACATGTCACAATTGTCAGCAATCGGAACATTATGCAAGAGAATGTCCGCTTCCAGCAGCAACTTGTATGTATTGTCGCGCATCGGACCACGATACAGAGGAATGTCCGACACTACTAATAAAGATTTAGGAAAAGAGGAACCAAAACAACTAGAATGTTCAGTGGATTTTAGCCGAAGCAAGGGATGAAGGATGTAACATCAACATAATTACCCGCGAAGGAGCTAAAACAGGCATGTATGCAGTTCGACAAGAACCAACGCAAAATCAATGGGTAAAGAAGAACACGAAACCAAGGAAGCAGTTCGACGCGCAGAAGGAAAATGAGATCTTTAAAGAAGCCGGACAAGAATTTCAGAAGGACATAGCGTCGACTTCAACTGCGCAACATAACAAGGAAGCACCAGAATACGAGATGCCTCCATCATTGGATCATACCAACGGGATGCAACCCATGGGACAAGTAAGTACCATCAAAGGCTTTTTGCAATCATGTGTAAAGATATTAGGTGACCCATCATCTATGAAAATATTGCAAAACATACTAGAAAAATGTAGCAGCGAGACAGAAGAAAAGCTAGAACCAAAAACAGTTAATCACCTACACACAAGAAGAAGAACAAGTAGGGAGTTTAGATTGAATGCTAACATCAGAGATTTCAATATGGGAGACATCATACTGAATCTAGGATCTGAAGTTAATGTATTACCAAAGAAAACATGGCAATGCATGGGAGAACCTACATTAGGATATTCGCCTGTTCAATTGAAACTAGCAAACCAACACAGAGTCTTACCAATAGGTAGACTGAAAGGAGTGATAGTCGACCTAGATGGAGTGCGCACTAAAATAGATTTTGAAGTTATTGAATAGTGGACGACACAACACCTTACCCGACATTGCTTGGTCTGGATTGGGTGTTTGACAACCAGGCCAAATCAATTTGAAGACCAGGAAAATGACATTTGAGTCAGGAGAATACAGGGTCATCACGCCATTAGACCCATCAGAAGGAGAGAGGTTTGTAGAACCCACTTGCTTAGAATTAGAGGAAATCGACTAGTTGTACAGAACAACTGCGTGCGATGAGGATTACTTAAACCCAATTGTAGATGGGGTACTCAGTTGGCGAAGCATTACTTCATGTGCGACAGATTCAAACACCGGTTTAGAGAACTGACAGCAAAGGCTACACGAAGTATCCACGAGAAGATGTGCAAGAATAGACCACGCAGTACGATGGTTAGGCACGATGGGTAGGCACAAAACTTAGAGAACCACTCAGTTTCCACAGAATAAACGATTTGGAAACATTCTTGGCACAATATGAAGACGCAGTGTTAGAGAACTAGAGACTGTTAGCACTTGATCTAGCACTCAAGGCCACACCTGGAAGATGGTGGGGTGCGCACAAGGAGACAATTATAGACTGGTACCAATGTAAGCGGTTACTGCGCATAAGGTTCAGCGCAGAACAACAAAACAACAAACAACAGAGGTATGGTGGACAAGGGGCACCAACGGAACACTTGGAGAAGTGCAGAACGCTATGGAAAATGACACCCCCAGAGGAATGGCCTCATCATTTCATACACACTCTAGAGGGCATACCAACAAACTGGTATACAGACCAGGAGTTGCACAAAGGAACTGCGACATGGACGACATTGCAACAGAATTTTACCGTCACATTTTCATTCGAACATGAAAACCCCAACATAGATGCAGCTCTAAAACAGATAAGAGGAGTAATATTTATCAAAGAACCAGATATAGAAGTTATCACAGAAAAGCAACAACGGGATAAACAGACAGTTAAGGAACTGCTGTCATGCTATCATGTGCAAGAGGAAGCACCGGATGAAGACGATCCACGCGATATTCAGATTGAAGAAGTAGAAGGCGAAAGAGATGTGGAAGGCCCACCCATAGAATCAAAAGTCATTACCGTGCCGATCAAAGTAAAGAAAGTCAACATTGGGACAACATAGCATCCCAAAATGGCGAGCATTGGAGATTACTGGGATGAACAAATAGTGGAAAGCATCACAGAGTTGTTGCACGAATACAACGACTTGTTTCCTACAACCTTTACAGAGATGAAGGGTATAGCAGGAGAATTAGGAGAGATGAAGATACCACTCAGACCAGAAGCAAGACCGATCAGATACCGACCATATAGACTGAACCCAATATATAAACAGAAAGTCAAAGCAAAGATTGACAGAATGCTTGAAGCCGACATCATAGAACCGGTTGAAGTGTTAGAATGGATAAGCCTGTTGAATTTTAATGAAGATTTGTACCTTGGACAAGTGGTTCCTATGGGTTTTTAAACTTTTACCTAGGAATGTGGTCCACAACTTAAA
>SNQJ01S0181232.1:14703-33999 GCA_010110895.2 Picea sitchensis
TGCTGGTTTATTTCTGAGTTTTAAGACAACCATTGAAAAGATCATTTATTTCATGTGTTTCAGTCAAATTTCATTTTGAATATATAATGCATATTAATGTCTGCAAATTTCATTAATATTGGGAATGGTAATTAAACATTTGGAGTGATAAGGAGTGGTTGAAACCGGGATTGGGATAAATTGCAGAAGTAAGAAAAATCAACAAAGCCCAATGGTAGTATATGACAAGAAACAAGGAGGGATCAGGATATGCGTTGACTTGAGGAAGTTGAACGATGCATGCCTACACGACCCATTCCCTACACCGTTCACGGATGAGGTGTTAGAGAATGTAGGAGGACATGAAGCTTACTCATTCACTGATGGATTCTCAGGCTACCATCAGATTAAGATAGCACAGGAGGACAAATACAAGACCACGTTTGCGACAGAATGGGGATCTTACCAATACACAGTCATGCCGTTTGGACTAAAGAATGCACCAACAATCTTTTCCAGAGTAGTCATTGCTGCGTTTAAGGAATTCATCCACCAGTTTCTCGAAGTATACCTGGATGATTGGACAGTCTATAGTTTATTGAAAATCATGTAGAAGTCTTACGCCTGATGTTAGAAAGATGCAGATAGTGTCAGATATCACTAAACATAAAGAAATGCATATTTGGAACACCATTCGGGATACTATTGGGCCATATAGTATGCAAACAAGTTTTAATAGTAGATCCTGCAAAAATTGCAGTAATTGTTAACTTGCCAGCACCAAAAACAGTCCGTCAGCTGAGAGCGACGTTAGGACACATAGGCTACTACAGGAAATTTATCAAAGGATATGCACAGTCACTGCACCGATGGAAAAGCTGCTAAGAAAGGATATGAAGTTTCAGTGGAATGACGAGTGTCAACATGGTCTGGATACCTTGAAGGAAAAGATGGTTACCGCGCCGATATTATTATTTCTAGACTGGGAGAAGACATTCCACGTGCATGTAGATGCATCAACCATAGCACTTGGAGCTATCTTGCTTTAGCCAGGAGCGGGAGACTTGGATCACCTGATAGCATTCGCGAGCAAAAAATTATCAGACTCAGAACATAACTATAACACGACTGAAAGAGAAGTCCTAGCTATGGTCTACGCACTTCAAAAGTTCAGACATTACTTATTGGGGAACCACTTTAAAATGTTCACAGATCACTCAACCCTGAAATATCTAGTCAACAAGCCAGTGTTGGGGGGGAGAATCTGTCAATGGTTACTACTATTTCAAGAATTTGACTTTGAAGTAATAGTCAAACCAGGAAAATTGAACGCATGACCTGCCCACCTATCAAGGGTCACAAATGGAGAAGAACCTACGAATTTAGAAGACAACTTTCCAGATGCACAGTTATTCTCAGTACATATTGTTGATGAATACTTCGCAGATATCATTCAGTACTTGAGTACAGGTACTGCCCCGCAAGAATATAACATCGCGCAGAAGAAAAACCTGGTAGTCCGCGCTGTCGACTATCAACTGACTGCAAGACATTTATATAAAATGGGCGTAGATAGTATCTTGCGAAGATACGTGTTAGAGCATGAAAGCCCCAGAGTTTTAGCAGAAGCCCACGAGGGAATAGCAGGAGGGCATTATGCAGATAAAGCTACCGCGCAGAAGGTATTGCGCGCAGGACTTTGGTGGCCAACGATTCACAGAGACTCGAAGGAGTATTGTCAAACATGCGATGTTTGTCAAATGGTAGGCAAACCCAACAGAAGGGATGAGATGCCATTACCACCACAAGTAACATTACAGGCATTTGACAAGTGGACAATAGAGTTTGTGGGACCAATCAACCCAACAACCAAAAGAACCAAAGCAAGGTACATTATCACCGCGACAAAATACTTAACAAGATGGGCGGAAGCCGCACCAGTAAAAGACTGCAGTGCAGAGACAACACACTTTCTATTTGAACAAGTCATTACGAGATTTGGGTGCCCAAGAGTTTTGATGAGCGACCAAGGCACGCATTTCATAAACAACACCATCAACGCTATGACTGAAGAATTTGAAGTCCATCACCAGAAGAGCACACCGTATCATCCACTGGCAAATGGCACAGTGGAAGCCTTCAACAAAATTTTAGAAAACGCGCTTACAAAGATTTGTAACGTCAACAGAGACAACTGGGACCTCAAAGTACCTTCAGTATTATGGGCATACAGGACTACATGCAAAAAGTTGACCTGGCACACACCATTTAAACTGGTTTATGGCCAAGAAGCAGTGGTGCCATTAGAATTTTTAGTACCAAGTTTGCGCGTAGCAGCGATCACACAAATGACTGAACGAGGTGCAATACAGGAGAGACTGAATCAACTACTGACCATGGAGGAAGACCGAATCTTGGCAGGATTCCACCAACAAGTTCAGAAAGCAAGAGACAAAGCTTGGAACGATAGACACATCAAGAAGAAAACGTTCAGGGAAGGAGATCTAGTGCTGATGTACGACAACAAATCGCTACAGCACCCAGGAAAGCTCAGAATGCATTGGTTAGGACCTTACAAAGTACAATCTGTCACAGATGGAGGAGCTGTACAGTTAAGAGATTTATCAGGCGCAACACTCAGAGGGAGGATCAATGGGAACCGACTGAAGCTGTACAAGGACATTCGACCATCCACCGCGCAGTAAAAAAAAGAAAAAAAAAGAAAAAAATCAAAATTGAAAAAGAACAAAGAGGAAAGAACCAAAGAAAGCTCAGTGCGCCGGAGAGAGGAAGGGCACGCACACTCGGCGAGGTGAAAGACAACGGTCACATCCAAAGGGAAACAAGCGGGAAAAAGGAAAGTCGACAAAAACAGGATGACCTGACAACACCAGGGGGAATTAAAAGATGACAAGGATCGATGGGACATCACATTAATCGCACCAACTAGAGACGACAAAGCATGAGTAATGGCAAGTACAAAACTGCCGGAGATGCATTGAACCGGTAATCAAGGTGCATTAAACCCATAACCAAGGAAGCGTACTCGATAAGCTTCATGGGAAAGCCATACAACACACGGAAGCGGGAGCCAATAGTCTATTCACGCAGAGAGAACAGACAGAGAGCGACATAGGCTAAAGAACGCAGACAGAGTTCACGGAGACCACAGAGACCGTTCGAGTCCAACAGACATTTGACAGTCACCGCCATGGCACCGCCCAAGCAGGCAGAAGTGAGCCAGACCGCTAGGAAAACCAGAGTTCAAACTAGGTCACGAGGACAGGCGGAAGAAGGTGAACAACAACCGCCGAAGATCGTTAACATCGGCGAAATCCCATCCCCAGAGACGATACCAGTACAACCCATGCCAATACTGGAAGAAATCCCACAACCAACACCGGAGGGCACGAGTCAGGAGATACCAGCAGAGGTGCAGGAGCCACAGAACCAGGAAGTAGAAACCCTGAAGGAGGTGCAACCAGAGAATACAGAAGCAACTCCGAAAGTTAACAGCACGGCGTCGAAGCCAACAACAACAGTTGGGCCAGACAAGTCTCAAACGACCATCTTAGACCACCCAGCTGGGGAAAAGGGTGAAGATATCTCGGCTTGGTTGGAATGGTATACAGAGGATCAATCGGAAAGCGCTGGAACCTCGAGCCAGCCACCACAGTGGAAGAAAGACAAGATACAGATACCAAGGTCACCCCGCAAGAAACCAACGACAAAAATTGTTCTACCACGCATACCAGAGGGAGTACAGGTAGGACCAGAGCTATTGGGTCATGTTGAGAAGCTCAAATACTCTGACCACGATGTTGCAGATGAAGACAAGTTCCCGGAACTTGCGAAGAGGGTCTTTATACAGACTATGGGCACGAATCCAGTTGGAGCACCGATTAATCAACCATACTAGTGGGCAACTGGGCTGGAGAAAACGAGAATATTAGGTCTGTTGGACCTACCACATTTTGGCAGAGGCCAGTACGCAACAACATGCGTCAAACAATTGTTAGCAGTCACACATGGAGCGGACATATGGCTGGACAAGCTCGTCCCCATAGCCGTTGAGCTTATTGCGAACTTAACAGGGTTACCAATTTCGGGTATGGATCTCGCGTTGTTTCTGGATGACAAAACCAAGGAGAAAGCGCTAGCAGAAGAGATGAAGAAGTATGGCATTGACAGGGGGACAAGAGGGATCATCATCAAGAGGATCAACAATGCAGCCACACAATTGGGCGCAAAAGTCTTAGCCTGCAAGCTGCTAAGAAATGCCACAGGGAAGAAGTCCCAGCTGGAGTTGTTGCAGTTGCAGCCCAGTGCGCAGAAGGCACCTCAATGAGCTGGGCGCCGTACCTCTTGAACTTGTTCCTGGATGATTGCAAGGATGCGTAGGACCTCGGAACAGAGTTTCATTATTCGTGGCTTATCACATTAATAGCCTTCATGGGATGGCAAGAGCCAAGGTATGTAGTTTTTTGTACCAGACCAAAGACGAATCAGGGAGCGAGGTATTTGTTGCTCAGAGCCAGGCTAGACTCGAGGAGAAAGAAGGAAAATGGGTCCATTTTTGAGGGGTACCTACGGGACCTACAGGAAGCCATCTCCAAGATGTGTAGAATTACACCAGAAGCTGTCGCGCGATATGCAGACATCGCCAATTTTCGGGCCACACGACACACAATGTGGATACAGGCAAGGAAGGACCCGGATAAACAGTGGCTACAGATGCGCTACTGCATCACAGAGGGTGACATTGACATGGTCATCAACGAATGGCCCGACGAATGGAGGATTCCAACGATCACCCAGGAAGTGCCGGAAAGAACAACAGAAGAAGAGGCTGAGCAGGGAGAAACGCAGCCTCCAGAAATCCAAGTGCCCAAAAAACCAAGAATGGGCCAAGGCAAGACAACACAGACAGACGAAGGGCCAAAGAATATAGGGACCCAGAAGGGGAAGAAGGAGAGTACACAACGAACCAAGGAACAACAAAAACAGGCTGAGGGAGCGCAGGAGACCGCCCCAAATCCCGACACACAGGAACCAGGGGGAAATAAGAAACCAGCCACGCGGACATGAGACACGCGCAAGAAATCAAATGCACAACGAACACCGCCAGAGTATACGATCACGGATGATGACGGGGAGATGATAGCCCAAATAGTCCAGGATTGTCTATCCGAGGACTTCGACCATGCTGCACACCACAGGGACAAGATTCAACAGGAGTTGGCAGATATACGATAGCTCATCAAGTAGATTGGGGAAGGGTCGACAACAAGTAGCAGGGGAATTGAACCATCACCACCACACATAAAAGGAGTGCAAGAAGAAGAACGAGAGTCAGTCCAAGCAATACTGCAGCCGCACTAACATTCCATATCAACCCTAGTATGCTGCGCTTCGACGAAATTGTGGGGCAGACACCCTTGAAGTACTTAAGCCAAATTCAACTTGTGTTGACAAGAGTACCATTAGGAGTGCTACAGAGGTTGCAAGTGAGCGTAAACCACGAGGTACAATCTCGCGCACGCAGAGACTTAACCGAATTGAAGCAGGCAACAAAGAAACGAGACGCGCTGGAAATAGTCTATGAGAAGGCTAAATCTGAGTGTCAGGAGGAGAGGGAGTGCATGAAAGGATTGGAGTAGAAAGTGGCAGGAACTTATGAGAAGATTCCACAGGCCGCGCAGAGTGAGGAAATCACCGCAGCAGAAAAGATTGATCCGATTGCGGAAGCAATCGATCAATATCAAAAGGAGATCGAGAATCTTCGAGAGCATCTCATACCAACCACTCCACCAACAGTCAAGGAGCAAAGGAAATAGGAAGCAACAACGCAGCTGCAGGAGATAGAGCAACAACTCAACACAGTAGTGGACTTGTTTGATAAAGCAGCGCAACTATGGACTAAGTTAGAGGAGGATCAACAGATCCAAAAGTGGGATAAGGAAGAAGAAAGGATCAACAGAGCGATACAAGAACTCAAACAGAGGCAGAAGACAATGCCAGTTACGAAACGTGTTAAGGGAACGCAGGAAATGAAGAAATTACAGGCAGAGCTAACTACCGCGCAAACACAGAAACAGGAGTGACATGCTCAAATGGAACCGTTGCAAGAGCGGGTAGCAGAAGTCCTGGCACAAGCAGAGGAAGCCAAGACACAGATAGCACAAACCTAGGCAGAATGCAGGGAATTGGTTAGTGACGAAGTTGCAGCTCAGGTAGTGGACACAATCAAGGAGAAGACTGCACAAGCGCAGACACAGGTAGCAGAGCTCAAGGAAAAGTTCTAGACAATCACCAAGGAGATCGCGGAAGCTCAGAAGGATTAGGTGGCTCGGGACGAGCCACATGTCATTGTTGGGGGCTTGTTGGCAATAGACCGAAGTGGAAAGAAGGATGATCGTGGGGAAAGAAAGTGTGCAGAGAGTGAAGCAACAACTGGAAGGAAACACAGCACGCGCCCATGCAAGAAAGCGTGCACAAGGAAAGCGACAGCTGGAAGGAAGAACAACACATGCACACAAGAGGAAGACCTAACATCAGTAGGGTTAGTGTTTTGGTAATGTATTGTAATGGCTGAAGAGCCAAAGATGTATAAATACCAATACTGAGGTATTATAGAGGGTTGACGGGGTCACAAATTTTGTAGTTGTTCCGATTTAGTTAGTATTCGGGTTTACATTTTGCTGTATGAACTATTTTGTAAGTTGTTGAGCTAGAGGAGAGGAGAGAAGGTAGATCTTGAAGATTAGATCGCAGGCTGAGGAGCTTGGTGCGATCTAGTTCGCCTCATATAGATCTTACCCATCTGAGGAGAGTTGTAAGCGCATGACGTTGTAGATGCATAACTACCATAATAGAAGAGCCAAGAGCCAAATCTTTGTGGACGTAGCCCAAGAGGGGGTGAACCACAGTAATATCTGTGTAATGTGATGAATGCATGCATATCTTTATTCTCTTTCCAGTAGTTATTTGTTGTGCTTAATGAATGAATGAGTTATTATATTGCTTATGGAATATGGTTGCGCTATTGAGGGAATAAGCTGCTGAAGTTACTGCATAGTCGTGAATAAGATTAGGTTGCATCTACTAGTTCTAATAATGGTTCAATGGTTGAACTCTCATATCTCATACTCAATCCTAGGCTGTAAAAACCTGAGTCTTGCAGCCACCCATTAAAGCTATCTCGGGTGAGACTGTGCAGCGCATTCTGTGTGCTGTGTTGCCTTCTTGTTTACCAGGAGGGCCGATAGTTTTAGAGGCTTTGTGGGAAACCCGAAAGACATGAACCCTGGGTCAACAACTCAGACAGTATCGAAGAAGATATAACCAACAATTATTATTGCTAGATCTTTGATGTTATTTGTGTACTAAATGGTTGATGCTATAATGATTATCATTAATCTACTACAACGATCTACGTTTTTATATTTTCTGCAACTAATTCACCATCTTGCATTCTTTTCTTAAATTTATATACATCAAAATATATATAAATTATATTAAATAAAAAAACTCCTAAAATACTTCACTCTTAGAGTCTTCTAGAAATTGGCACTTTGCTCTCCCACTTCACTCTTGCTCCAAACAACTATGGTGCAGAGTTTTGTGGGGTAATGGTACACTGCGAATAAGATCAATATGGTGCTAGACATGGCAGTGTAAAGTAACTCTTGTTGGGTCGTTGAAGATATTTGTGTATTCCTCCAATAACTCATTTAGTTTCTTTTGTTGCACTGGTTGTGTTACATAGGATATTTGAAGATGTGCAACATTGTTCTATGCAATTGTTGGCTTAATTGTGATAAAAAATGAATTGTGTGGCTAATCAACTTTCGGTGGTGTTTTGTGAAAATCAAAGAGACATTGAACTTAAGTTTTACCTTAGGAATGTTGAACAATTTCCCTTTGATGTCAGTGCCATTCTTAGGTTCCACTAGGGTTTTGAGGGTGAAAATTTGCAAGGGTTAAAGTGCATTGAAAATTGCACAAACATATATCATATAATATATTAAATGAAAGCCTTGAAAATTCCTTATCCAATGGCGTTGGTCTGGTTGCATATGCCCGCTAGAGTAGTAAGAATATAGTTATGTTGGCCATTCAATGTAAAGTGGAATGGGTCCACTAGAGTTGTTATTATTAAATAAGGACCGCTAGTTAGTTAGCATGAAATAAATGTTATGTGGCCTCATTAAAGAAGGTCCACTAGGTAGTCAGGAGGTGGTTATGATTAGGATTCTCTAGTTAGCTATAAAAAAAATAGTCATCCTTATAGGCATGTGTGGAACAATATTATATTTGGGGCTTAGCTCATTAAGAGGTCACCCTACCTTAATAGGTAAGTGATTAGGAGTGGATTCTTTCCATAAAAGGAATATTGTAAGGTGTTGTCGTACCTTAAAGGTATTTTGATAATTAAAATGTTGAGTATTTCATAATTGGGGTAGTGAACCTTGATAAATAAAAGATAAACACCCTTAGCTTCATATACCATAAGAATAACACCAAGATTATGGAAAGAACCCTTAAGGTAGGGTAACACCATCAAATACTCATGGAAGGAATCACACCGCAAGCCATACTTGCTACAATACAAACTCAACATCCAACATATCTCAATACAATGATACACATGTGTATTTATACTTTCTCATGAGTATTCCTTGGGGTTTATGCCAACTACCCCTCATTATTATATTCATTTCCTTTAACTACCTAATGGGCCTATTCCATGATTATGACCACATTACATTCATTATCCCCCTTGAGTACCTCCCTTAGTACCCCATTTTATCCTCCATAGGTACATTACATTCCATCCCCTTTCGCATGTTTCATCCTTGAAACATGAGTGGAAGCCATATGATATCATCTAATAAACAATGTAGTCAATTGGCACCGAGCACAAGCATCTATCCATCCTAGTGAAATGTGGACATGGGGTCTAATTGTTGTCTTGCCACCTTGACCTTGATTCTGGTTACTCCTTTGGTTCCTGGCTATTGCTATGCTACTGTGATATCTGCACTCACTTTTAGTCCTTCATGTAGCTTTATATTGGGGGCCTTTCTGGTTTCATGTAGGTCCATAGTAGGGCTATTGATTCTCACGATCTTGCCTTAATGTCCGTTGTTTCTTTGGGTGGTGATATACAACAACCTTAGCCATTGGTTCTTCTTTCTTTGACTCTTCAACATGTGGTTCCTTTGAGCAATGTAACTTTGTAGATTCTTCTTAATTTGTACTATGCCTTTCTTGGGGCTCTCCTTCAGGTGCTTATGTGGAATCCTCTTTTGATTAAGCTGTCGAGTCTTCATCTGATGTGTCTGTAGGAGAACAACTAGTTTCCCTGCAATCATTGCTTCATGTGCCACCTTGGGCTGTTGTTATTTAGTAAGAGAAATATCCTACAATGTGATTTTGCTTTTCCTTGTACCAAAGCTTCATAAACTTCTTTTGCACATTAATATTAATGATGCCAACTGAGTCCATCCAAGGATATCCAAGAATAATATCCACATCATCCATATTTGTACAATGAAAATTTGAATGCAACACATATTTATCCATAGGAATATTCAAATCTTAAAAATTTTGAACATTCTCACCCTCAACCTATGTGCATTGAATATGCTTTGCAGGGACTTGCAATATTTTAGCTAAGTTAACATTGATGAAATTACACTTGCTACTAGGGTTTATAGAAATTATATCCTTTTCTTGCTGAAGACATCCATGAACCTGTGATAAGAAGTGTTTACCTGAAAACAAACCCTTACTTCGATCTTGATACTTCTCATAAGACCACTTGTCTCAAAATACTTATTTATATTTTGTATCTAGATGTCCCAATATTGCCTTGGTGTCAATTGACTTGCACCATATGGCAATATCCTCCTCTAGGTTATAGCCTAATCCGTCTCTCCAATAAAGGGAGATTCAGTCTCCCACCAATATATGTATTCTTCAATATTAGGACCATTAGATTTTCCTATAAAATAGGTTTTTCTTGGAATAAAATTGACAACCAAAACTAGGGTTTTGAACAAACAACTTACATTTAAATGGGGTTCATTAGTGTGGCTAGGTTTATGAAGCAACAAATTTGAAATGACCATAACTACATCAATATTGATCGGAATCTCTATTATGACCTCCAATTATGAAATACTTTATTTGTCAAAATAGCCTTAAGGCAGAGCAACACCTTACAATGATCCTTTTATGGAAAGAATCCACTCCTGTTCACTTGCCTCTTAAGTTGGGGTGACCTCTCAATGAGCTAAGCTCCAAATACAATATTCTTCCACACATGCCCATAAGGAGGACTACATCCTTATTTATAGCTAACTAGGTAATCCCAATCATAACCACCTTATAGCTACCTAGTGGACCTTCTTTAGTGAGGCCACATTACATTTATTCCATGTTAACTAACTAGTGGGCCTTATTTAATAATAACAACCATAGTGGACCCAATCTACCTTAATTGAATGGCCACCATAACTATACTATTACTACTCTAGTGGGCGAATTGCAACCAGACCAATGCCATTGGATAAGGGATTTTTAGGGCTTTCATTTGATATATTATATGATATACATTTGCACAATATTCAACGCACTACAACAATTGCAAATTTCTATCCTCAAAACCCTATCGAAACCCAAAAATGGCATTGAGCAAGTAGAAAGAGATCCAAATCTTGTAGACCATGCTTCAAACATGTACAAGGATTTGTCAGGAACTTAAGGAGAGTCGTATCATTATTGAGACATATCCTATCATTCGAGGAGAGTATGCTAGTGACATACATCCCTGCTACGAGTTAGAGGATGCTTGTGATGATTGGTATATGTATAGTTGTCATTTATGGGATGACAACTACTTTCACCTTCTATTTGTTGACTCTACTCCACCTTATGTAGAGAACATCATTGATGGACATTAGGAGAAGGTTATGACTACCAATTTTCAGCTTGCATATTCTCCATTGGTAGTATTCCTTCCAGATTCACACCTAACTTTTTGCAGCTATATGGATGATCTTCTAGATATGGAGGGTTCCATTTATATGGATCCACATGACCATGTTAGGCATTTGGAGCACATTAATCGTCCATCCGTCGAGCTTAGGTGTCATTAGTTGGAAGTCAACATCAATACTTGGACATGGGACACATGTTTATGGATGTGCTTTGTGGACTTCTTCAACCTTACAATGAACACTTCTACATGGGGCCTTGGTTTCCCGGATTACTTCAACATTGCGGTCAACACTCGTACATGGGATGTGGGATTATAATGAAGCTTCTTGGACTACTAAAGCATGGTGGCTAGCACTTGTACATGGGACCTTGGTTCCCTAGCCTACTTCCACATTGTAGTCAACACTTGTTGATGGAATCCTGGTTTATGGTTCATGTGTTGAGGGAAACGCTTTTCCAAGGGGGTGGGATGTTTGGATCCTTCCTATGAGTGTAATGAGGGGGCCAAAGGGTCCACTAGAGTAGTAATAGTATAGTTATGGTGGCCATTGAATGTAAAGTGGATTGGATCCGCTATGGTTGTTATTATTAAATAAGGTCCACTAGTGAGCATGGAATAAATGTAATATGACCTTCTTAAAGAAGGTCTACCAGGGAATTAGGAGGTTGTTATGATAAGGATTCTCTAGTTAGCTATAAATAAGGATGTAGTCCTCCTTATGGGCATGTGTGGAAGAATATTGTATTTGGAGCTTAGCTCATTGAGAGGTTTTCCTAGCTGAAGAGGCACGTGAATAGGAGTGGATTCTTTCCATAAAAGGATAATTGTAAGGTGTTTCCCTACCTTAAGGGTATTTTGATCAATAAAGTATTGATCATTTTTGAATGTCTTGTTTCTGATTCAACTTTAAGGGTTAATGATCATAATAGTGAATCATAGATGCCTTGCAATTCCCACAAGTATGGTTGTGCCAATCGCATGTTGTAGATATCTAGTGACATAATGTCATAGTTGATTTCGTACTTTCATGGATGAATGGTATACTAGAACCTACATTGCTGTGTGGTGTGTAGCTTCTTGAACTAAGCCATCCGATTGTTTGAGTTGGTGAGAAGTCATTGAGGAGATCAAACTTTTTTGATTCCCATTGTCAATGATGAAGTGAAAAGGCTTTTGATTCACCCATATCTAATTGTCAAGAGGTGCTCTTTTTCTTCCTCCAATTGAATTTTTCTCAGGGTAGTTGAGTCAAAATTTGATGCAAGGATAGTGGTGTTGAAGGGACTGATTTTGATGCTGCTATTTTCTCCCCTCGATCATGCGTTGTAGGATTGAAAATCTATGCCAAAGAGCTTTGTGCACATGACATTCATCATTAGACTGAATTTTTTTTCTACATTTCGTACCATTTACTAGTCCATTTATGTTGATTGCATTGTTGGAATTGTGTGGTCTTATTTTGTTTGGTTAGAATGTTGGTGATGGGATTGTACAATGTTCGCTGCTTATTCTTCAACTGCTTGTTGCCAAGCTTGGGATTGTGTTATTGGTTGCAGTGGGTACTACGAGGATTGGTGCAGTTCTTGAAATTATGCTTCTGTTGAATCTTCTATGTAAACCTCTATGCATCCCGACGGGTATTCATTGATAGGAACATGAGTTTCGAATCTATATATTGGTACAATCCACTCCAGTACTTGAAAACAAGGTTGGGATCTTCCTCTCTAATGTCTAAATGTGACATTGGAGCCTGGAACTCATTTGTGTTGCCATCCACTCATCGATCATAGTGTTGGTATTGTTGTTGCCACTTCATATATTGACCACTGTCACCTAGGCAACAACTTCCCTCGTTTTAGTGAAGAACATATCCAACACAAGGGAGGCTTCCCTGATAGGACTTAGGATTCCTAAGGCAAGACACAATCAAGTCTAAGGAATCCTATCTACCCAATTCACCACCAAAGAAATGCATCAATCATGTCAAGGATAAGGTGGTTACTGAAAGTAAATTCCATATTTTGTTTAAAGTGTTCTAAAGCTGATTTAGGGGGTTTATCAAGTAACAATCTCATGCAAAACAATCCCCAAACCATTCAAATCTGAAAATTACCAATGGCTGTTGTAAAACTTGCATAAATGATAAGAAATTACAGCAGTAAACAAGTTACAACAGCGCTACAATTTAGCTCTTAAAATGAATTATAATCCAGTAGAAAATAGGGCTAAAATAATGAATGATTCTAGGGTTTGATTAACTTTTAAAATCTCAAAATTACAAGACATATAACAACCAACTAAAACAAGATGTCTATCCCTAATTATGCAGCAATATAAATCAACAAGGCAAATTTTATGCAATAAAATGATTTTAGGTCAAACATGCAAGAAAACCCTAGGACTTTAGGCCAAGAATATGCAAGAAAACCCTAAAATTATAGTTAAAAAATATGCATGAAAATCTTAGACGTCTAGGGTTTTTGATGACTGAAAATTAAATGCAAACTAAACAAAACCCTAAATTTACCCTAAAACATTGATAAAAAATGAAGTTTTATATTTTAGATTAACTAGATGGGAGAATACTAGTGCCTACTAATGTTTTTGGGCATATGGGGTCAACTAAGACCTCCCTTGAGAGGATGTAAGTAAATCTAGGGTGATATCTAGGGTTATCCACTACAAACCTTAGAAAATCCACTTAGTAGCTTACAAACTTCAAGACAATTCAAGGGAAGATATGTTGAATTTTGAGCAGCTGCAGAAGTTATTCTTTTCAAGCAGCCCTCCTAGCTGCCCTCTCTCAAGCTGGCCTCCAAGCTGCACTCCTCAAGCTGGCCTCCAAGCTGCCCTTCTCAAGTTGGCCTCTTCCTAAACTGCCCTCTTGAAGCTGCCCCCTTTCCAGGTCAGCCTAGGTCAGCCCTAACCTAGCTGTCCTAACTTAAATCCTATCCTATCCTAACCTAGGAGGTGGCCCTAACCTAAAGCTACCTAACCTAGACTCTATCCTATATAAAGAGAGGGAGACACCCTCTGTTCACATCCGTCTTCACATCAGTTTCTAGATCAGTTTTCATATGGGTTTTATATCAGCTCTGTAGCAGCTTATATATTCTGAGGGAGTAACAACATAGGTTATCCTTGGCAGCAGCTAGAAGGCTCATTTCTGATGGCTGTTTACTTTGTTCTGGGCAACATCTAGGAGACAAGATATCTCTGTTGTGAGACAGAATATTTCTGTTCTGGTGGACAGCCATCTACTCTGTCTTGTAGCAGATGTTATCTCTATTCTGGAGCAGCAGCTTGACTCTGTTCTAGAGCAGCAAATATACTCTGTTCTGAGGCTGTTTTGGACAGCACATAAAGAGTGTTCTGGACAACAATTGTACTCTGTTCTAAGGCTTATTCTGGACAACAACTAAAGGCAGTTCTGAGACAGCCTTAAGGAAAGATTTGGGGCAGCCAACAAGCAGCAACAAAACAGTTCTGTAACAGCAGTAAGAACTATTGTCTGAATGCTATTTCTAAGAAGAGTTTTGTCAGTTTATTGTACTTGTTTGACTGATTAATATATCATAGAAGTTTGCTGGGTTTTCTTTCCCTTGAGGGTTTCCCAGGATAAATACTCGTGTCTCTGTGAATGATTGTTCTTATGCTTCAGTTTATCTGCTAAAGTTTTAAAAGAACACTACTGTTATCTTCTATATCTGTTTATGCTTGAAAAATTAACATGGTATTAGAGCTCTAGGGTGTGAAAGAGCTCAATTTTGCAGTCTGCTAGAGCCTGCACAGATCCTTGGAAGCTATTCAAGCACAGTACTTGCAGAGATGTCTTCCATTTCTGTAAGGCCCGAGGACAGACTTGAAGGGGCTTCAAACTTTAATGTTTGGAAAGCCAAAGTCCTGAATATTCTGGAAGAATATGACTTGGACAACTTTGTGACCAATACAGTAGAAGGGCCCACCTCCAATGCAAGAAGGACAACCTTCAAGAAGAATCAAGCAAGGGCAAAGCGAATCATATTTGATTCAGTCAAAGATAATATAATGCCTGTTATAGCACCTCTGAAGACTGCAAAGGAGTGTTTTGAGTCTTGACACTCTATCCAATCTATATGAAAAAAAGGCGCGCAGTCAGAAGAGGGTTCTAAAGAATAAGCTTCGAACTCTCAAGATGGAGAAGGATGACTCTGTAGCCTCTTTCTTCACAAAGATATCTCAGTTAAGGGATTAGTTGCTGGTCACTAGTATAACTGTAGATGATGATGATCTTGTCTAGACTGTTGTGGATGGTCTACCATCTTGGGAGACATTTTTGGCTGGGATAAATGCTCGTGAAAACCAACCAGACTTTGAAAGGCTGTGGCATGATTGTCTGCAATAAGAAGGGAGAATTCAGAGTCGAGATGGTACTTCAAAGGAAGAGAACCTTGCCCTAGCAGCAAGGACAAGGAGAGGGAGAAGATTTGCTCCTTAGAAGAAGTTTCCTCAAAAGGAGAAAAGAAAAGATAGCTTCAAAAGGAAAGAATTTGATATGACAAAGGTGAAGTGCTTCAATTGTCAGCGAAAGGGGCACTTTTCCAGAGATTGTCCAAAGATCAGAAAAGGGCACAAGGGTAAGTATCATGCTTCTATCGCTGCAGAAGATGAGTCTCAAAGATCAAAGACAAAAGGGGCTTCCAGTAATCAAGAGACCAGGAGGGAATACTACTTTATTTCAACACTCTCTGGTTATCTTACAAATGATGCTGAATCCTGGTTGGTAGATAGTGGGGCTTCCAGGCACATGGCTGGAAATAAAGGAGTCCTTGCGAACTTCAAGGAGAAGAATTTATGTGCTCAGGTAGAACTTGGAGATAATGCCAGCTATGCAATCGAAGGACTTGGATCAACATCTTTTCATCTCGAATCTGGAGGTGAGTTACACATTGAGGAAATTCTGTACGTTCTTGGTTTAAAGAAGAATCTTATCTCTGTTGCAGTCCTGGAAGATAAAGGTTACATGGTAATCTTTATGGACAAGAAAGCTCTTTTATGGCCGAAGAATCAAGAGCTAAGTTCAACAATTGGGATTGGAGTTAGAGAGGGAGGTCTTTACGAGCCTCCAGGACATATCCAAGCACTGGTTCATGCTTCAATTAGTCCATTTGAGTTGTGGCATCAGAGGTTTGGACATCTTCACTACAAAGCGCTCCCTGGACTTCAGAAAATGGTAAGAGGAATGCCTACCTTTCAGTTTGATCATGATGGTATCTGTAGAGGTTGTGTTCTTGGTAAAAACATAAAGAAATCCTTTCCTAACAGTAACTCAAGGTCTAAAGGAATTTTGGATTTGATACATTCAGACGTATGTGGGCCTATGTCATCTCCTTTCTTGAATGGATGTCTTTACTATGTGATTTTCATAGATGACTTCTCTAGAAAATCATGGATCTATTTTCTAAAGGCAAAGAATGAAACTTTTAGTAAATTTCTAGAATTCAAAGCATTGATTGAAAACCAGATTGAAAAACATATACGTGCTTTGAGGACTAACAATGGTGGTGAATTTGAGTCTCATCAGTTTGATGACTTCTGTAAAGAAGTAGGAATCAAGAGACAACTAACTGTGCCCTATAACCCTCAGCAGAATGGGATTGCTGAGAGAAAGAACATAACAATCTGTGAGATAGCTAAAGCTATGATGTGTGATTAGGACCTTTCCACATCACTTTGGGCAGAAGCCACAAGCACTGCAATTTATATTCAGAATAGAATTCCTCATGCTATTCTGGGGGAAAAGACTCCAAAAGAAGCATTCACTGGCGAAAAGCCAGAAGTGGGACACCTGAGTAATTTTGGATGTCTAGTTTACATTCATGTGTCGAAAGAGAAAAGAACTAAGATGGAGCCTTCTGGGAAGAAAGGAATTTTTGTTGGGTACAATGAAACATCCAAGGCCTAGAAAATCTATGTTTCAGGCCAAAGATATATCGAGGTAAGCAGGGATGTAACTTTTCATGAAGAAGTTGCATTTAAGCAATCTAAAGAATCGCAAGAAGATACAAAGATGGAGGAACATGAAGAGCCATTGGATCAAGTTGATACTGTGGATCCAATAGAAAAAATAGAGAGACCTATGGAGGTACCTCCTGCTAAGAGGAAGCCTGCCTGGTGTAGAGAAATTTTGCGAGAGGCAGAAAAACATGCAGCTCCTTCAGGTACCTTCAGAGAGAGTAATAGACTTCAAAGATATTCAGGTTATGTGGCTCTTATGGCTCAGATTAGCGATGCAGAGCCCACCATCTATGAGGATGCTGCTAAGTGGCAAGTATGGAAAGATGCCATCGTGGAAGAATACCAATCTATCATGAAAAATGATGTATGGGAAGTGGTTCCAAGACCAAAAGGAAAATCTGTGGTTACTTCCAAATGGTTGTTCAAAATCAAGCATGCAACTGATGGAAGTATTGAGAAATACAAAGCAATATTTGTGGCTCGTGGTTTTTCTCAAAAGGAAGGTATTGACTATGATGAAACATTTGCACCTATTGCAAGATACACTTCCACCAAGACCATCATATCCCTCGCTTCAGTTCTGGGTTGGAAACTTCACCAGATGGATGTAAAGACTGCATTCCTCAATGGTCAAGTTGAGGAAGAGGTATATATAGAACAACCAGAGGGTTTCATGGTTCAAAGAAAAGAATCAATGTGTGCAAATTAAAGAATGCACTATATGGGCTAAAACATGCACCAAGGGCTTGGTATGCGAGAATTGATAGTTATCTTCAGAGCTTGGATTTCTCCAAGAGTGCATATGATCCCAACTTGTATTTCAAGGTAATAGAAAATCATCCCCTAATTTTGGTTCTATATGTTGATGATTTGTTCCTTACTGGAGAGGAACAATTGATAGCTCAGTGTAAGAGGGAGCTCACTTTTGAATTTGAAATGAAAGACATTGGACTCATGCATTGATTCCTTGGTTTGGAGGTATGGCAAAGATTAGATGAAATTTTCCTTTCTCAAGGAAAGTATATAGTTGATATACTGCACAGATTTGGTATGCTAGACTGTAAATCCATGTCTACACCCATGGTATCTAACTTAAAGAAGTTACATGAGTTATATTCTAGATCAGACTCAGTGGACCCATCCTTGTATAGGTAACTTATTGGATCCTTGATGTATTTGATCCATACAAGGCTAGATATATGTTTTGCTGTAAGTGCCTCGAGTCATTTCATTTTTGAGCCGAGACACAGACATTGGATTGCTGCTAAACATATCCTCAGATATTTGAGAGGATCCATTGCATATGGAATTAGATACACTTCCAGTGGAGGAGTGTTGCTTCATGGTTATGCTAATTCAGATTGGGCTGGGAGCTCAGCGGACCGGAAGAGTACTTCCGGATACTGTTTTATCGCAGCCAGTAATGCGAGCAGAGAAGTAGTATGGCTAAGAAAGCTTTTGTCTGGGTTGTTTCAAGAGAGGTTAGAAACAACTTTTATCCATTGTGATAACCAGAGCTATTTAAAGCTCACAGACAACCCAATTTTCCATGACAGATCAAAGCATATTGAGATGAAATATCATTTCATCAGAGACATGGTCCAAAGATGTACCATCAAGCTGCAGTACATTCGTACTGATGAGCAAATAACATATATTTTGACTAAGCCTCTGTCTCTTGGAAAATTTGTGTACTTCCGGGACAAGCTTGGTATGGCAGAAAATGTGTCCCTCACTGAGAGGGAATGTATCCAATGAGAGGCCTTAAGTGGCCACCCTGAAGCTCGCCAGGGATATTTGGAGAATCAACCAGTCTTGTGAGGTATTGACAAAAGCCAGGGGGAACGTACAACCCCTGTGAGCATAGATAGACTAGTGCAAAAGTCAGGGGGAACGCACAACCTCTGTGAGCCTAGTCAAGTCTTGTGAGCTTTGTGTGTCAAAGTAAAAGCCAAGACAAGTCTTGTGAACTTTGTGTGTCAAAGCAAAAGTCAAGACAAGGAAATGTGAAAAGTTCTCCTAGGTCTTCATGATGAGTTATGAGCATTCCTTAGGGACTGACCACCCCTAAGTGAAATAACTCTAGCAGTTGACCATGGTTAAGGAGAACTGGAGGATCACATTCCATGATCCTTATCTACATAAGGTTACAAAACTTCTTGTGATATATTGATCCTGTTAACAAGTCAATGATCATGTGCAATGACTAGAAATAAATGTGTAAAAATGGATGCATGAACAATACCCTCTTTGCTGAGAGGGAGTGTTGAATTTTGAGCAGCTGCAGAAGCTATTCTTTTCAAGCAACCCTC
>SNQJ01S0181233.1:0-19296 GCA_010110895.2 Picea sitchensis
ACCCCACAACAATGGCACAAGTGGAGGACTAGCCTACCGTTTTGGCCAAGGTGGGTATAATTGAAAGAATTGTAATTACTTGAAAGCAAAAGCAATCTCAACAATGGCACAAGTGGAGGACTAGCCTACCGTTTTGGCCAAGTTGGGTATAATTGAAATAAAACTAAAAGACTTGAAAAATAAATGAGCAACCCCACAACAATGGCACAAGTGGAGGACTTAGCCTACCGTTTTGGCCAAGGTGGGTGTAAAAGGAAATGCAAGAAAGTAAATCTAATTCTAGCCTTCACGATTTTGCAAGGATGGCTTAGGCCAATCTCTTTGCAAGGTGTGAGCAATATTTTCTAACTTATTACAATATCAGATTTTTGATATAAGTTTGAGAGAAGACTCACCCAAAAGACTCTTTCGGGTGGCTTACAATGATTTAGAAGAAGAAGATGAAGGGAGATTTGATATCCCAACTCTAGAGTGCCTTTTGAAGGCCTTGGGGGCTCAAATAAGTAGCATTTATTCTTTGTAGTTGAAAATCTGCATAAAAATCAGCAAGGTATTTCTTGCTAGAAAATGCTACAACAACCAAAGACTTGTTAACTTTTGTTAGCCCAATGAAACATAGACTTATGTAGAGAAATCTGAAAATATAAATGAGTTTAAATGATCATTATAGAGCAAATAAGTGCATATGAAAGAAAGGAAAATGGTGGATACAAAGGAGGAAAACAATGGAAACTTTGGTTGATTGAAATGAGTGAGTTTTCCACTCTAAAACCACTCCTTCAATCCTCTAGTGACCTGAATACATGTATATCTCTTGCTACACAAAACACAAGGAGGTGAGAGCATCTAAAGAAACATACAAAATACTTTGCAAGCTTGGAAAGAAACTATCACAAAATTAATAGTAATACTACCACTAATTGCTCCCAAGCAAAATACTTTGCTTGGGTCTCCAAGTTAAACTAGTAAATGCAAAGGAAATACAAGAAATAAAATGCACTATATCACCTCACAAGAACACCATGAAGAGCATCAAAAAGACTCTCAATGCACACAATAGATTCTCCAAAGCTTCCTTTATTATCCACAAAATGTTGCTACAAATACTTGTAGCAAGATTTACACATGAGAACATGAGAGAGAGAGAGGGACAAAATGAGAGAAATTTTGGCATAATAGACTTGTTCCAAGAGATAATGAAGAAATGAGGAGGAGAGGGTCTCTTTTATAGGTGAGGAAGGAGAGAGACCCCACTTGGATGTGCTCCAAGTGTCATCCATCCATGGGAGGAGGGTCTCATCAAGAGGGGCGCACTTCTAGGTTTAGAGAGGAGGGTGAGGGTTGAGGGATGAGTGGGGAAGGGGGAAACCACCTTTCCCATTAATAAAAAATGCAGTTAGGGTCAATGGGGGGTACTACCAAAGTTTTGGGGGCCCTCATGCTTTATTTTTTAATTTTCATGAGTTTGTGAGCAAGGGGGGAGCCCCTCTTCTTAGGAAATGGTCACTTTGGGTTGTTGGCTTAGCAGGGAGGGGTTATCTAAGTTGAAAATTATTTTCCCAACTTAGGAAATACATTTAGGATACTTTTCCCACTCTCTCTCATGACTTTAGTGACTTTTACAAAATTTGGCTATTTTAATTAAGCCAATTACATGCTGATTTTTGATTGACTTGGACTCCTCATGGACAATGGACTAGAAAAACTTGTCCAAATGAGCTGAGACTTTGTCCTAGCCTAGGGTGTAGGGGTTTATGAACCATTTGATTTGAGTACTCATACCCCTATACAAAATCCCCAAGGACCATTTTTTTACATTTTACATCAAAAATAATTAAAAATCTCTAGTTTACGGGAATTTTAATTATTTAAAAAATCCTATCAAAACTTAACGAAATTCCGCAAGACTCTAGGAAATGTCTAGCATGGTCATTTACAACACTCCTAGACCTTAGCTACCCCTTGGGCTCGATCATTAGAACGCCTTTCACAACTTTGGAGAATTATTGTGAGCGAAAAACTCGAGGATAATTAAAATTGCGGTTAAGCAAGGTTAATTTCCTGAGGAAAAAAACACTCGATGAAAGGACTTCCCTAATGATAAAGTCCTAGGTAACTAGACAAAAATTGACTCATGCTAGAATATTACAATATTATCCCACGCAGGGGAGCGGAAATTTCGATTACATAGAAAAGCATGCCGGGGGCAAAATTTTCCCTGTTGAGAAAAAATCTTCAAAATGGTTGTACCATTAGGTACATATCTTCATGGGACATGGAGTTGACCCCTAGTTGAAATAGGTGGTCAACACCCCCTTCTCAAAATAAACAAATACTCAAAGACCTTATACAAGTTGCCAAATTTAGATATGGGAGGGGTGTCATAATGGCCTATTGGGTGAAACAATTCCTCAAGTAGGGGATCTTCCTAAGGGAAATCCTTTCTAGGTCATGTAGTGAATGTGATGTGGATGGGCTTAGACTTCTAGGTACGGGTTTTCATGACATACAAGGGCTTGTACTGTCTCATTTATGGGCGTCTTTGTTGACGGCTAGCCACATCCTTTTCCTCTGTTTGTTTTTTAAAGCATATTTTTCCAATCCCTTTACTAGCCATTTATTTTGCATGTGTCACCAAGTTCAAGACAATAAGGGGCACTAAAAAGAAAATGCATAGCCCACATACGCTCTACCTCGGTTTGCATGCCTTTCCAAGTTGAAGACAATGAGGGGCACTAAAATGGAAATACATAGCCAACAAACGCTTTACCTTGGAAAGTGTTATTGATTAACTAGTTTTTTATTTTATGGGTCCCTCACTTTTTGAGAAGCGTTTCATTGCTCTTGGGATCCTAGGGTGAGCTTTTATTGCATGATGTTTTTGCTAGGGCACCTTCGAGCCTAGTGACCCCTTCTTCCCATGAAATAAGGTACATGCCCTTCTTGGGTCAATAAGCCCGAAAACCTAAAAGATGGGGAAACAGAGGGGAAGAAATGATGGAAAGTGGCAAGCATGAGTGGGAATGGTACGATGATCCTTCAAGGAGACCCCCCAGTAGAAATCCTTTCCCTAAGGGTGGCCACTTACTAGGAAACCATGACACTCACCAAGGTGAAATAGGGAAAAAAACATAATCTCCAAGCAAATGTTTTCAAAATCAAGAAAAAATCCTTTGCAACATGTTCAAATGCTTCAGATATTAGAATGGAGAATGGCACTTGCCACGATACCGGACTTGTTACCTCATGAAGCAAGACCTGCTATCATCTGTGGGCCAGGTTGGGTGTGGTGGATGTTGCTTCCATCAGTCAGATGGTGATGTGTGGTATGATAGGGGCCCCTGCCTGCTCATCTTTGTCTCGGTACTCCATGTTTGCAACCTGAGGGCCTCAAGACATCATCTCCTTAGTTATCCCTAGGAATGGGGGATAACAATTATGTTTAGCAAACTCATTAGCAGAATTCAAAAAGGTCAAAATATGTCTATTATCTTCAAAAACCTGCCAAGAGCCAATGTTATCCGAAACAAAAGGACAAAAAGAAACCTCAACTAAGTGCGTAATATAAGGATTAGTCATCCAAGGTGTAAACAAGGTAGCAACAGTGGCCAAAGAATCAACCATTTCATCTGTGGGCCAAGTTGGGTGTGTTGGATGTTGCTTCCATCAATCAGATGGTGATGTGTGGTATGATAGGGGCCCCTGCCTGCTCATCTTCGTCTCGGTACTCCATGTCTGCAACCTGAGGGCCTCAAGACATCATCTCCTTAGTTATCCCTAAGAATGGGGGATAACAATTATGTTTAGCAAACTCATTAGCAGAATTCGAAAAGGTCAAAATATGTCTATTATCTTCAAAAACCTGCCAAGAGCCTATGTTATCCGAAACAAAAGGACAAAAAGAAACCTCAACTAAGTGTAATATAAGGATTAGTCATCCAAGGTGTAAACAAGGTAGCAACAGTGGCCAAAGAATCAGCCATTTCATTTAAAGTTCTATCAATGTGAGAAATATTAAATGCATCAAAATACTCAATCTCATCCCACATTGCATGTCTATACCTTTTCAGTCGTTGGTTTCGAGCTTCACATTTCATTTTTACTTGATTCATGATGAGCTCAAAATCACCTTCGACCTTCAGTAGTTTGATTCTCGTCTTCCTAGCCTTCCGCAAACCAAATAACAAAGCCTTGTACTTTGCCATGTTGTTAGTACAATCAAACACTAAGCGTTAAGAAAATGGAAATATTATACCTGAATGGGCAGTGATGAAAATGCCTACACCTTGTTGAAATAATGTAACTGCGAAGAGCATTCTTATTCTTATTGTTATTTTATTATTAGGATTAATCCCCATTGTGGAACAGTTAATCATTTCGGTAATTATATTAGGACCAAAATCCCCTTTTGCAGTTGGTCGTAGGACAATGTAATAAGCTGATAAAATTGACTAGCAGGTTGTTGAGACCTAGAATTAAATTAAGGTGGGTTTACCCAGTGAAAGTGTAAACCTTACGGTGAAACCACTACCATTGATCTTGTATATAGGGGCTAAGCCTCCTTTAACACCTAACCCTTGCTCCATTATCTTATGAGGCAAGCTGCAATTACAGGTTAGAGAGAGGAGAAAGGTAAGCATCTCTTGGGGAGGACTATACATTGGTTTGAGTTATCTCTTGAACATTGTATAAGCTATTTATGATAAAGGAAGTTTTCTGGGTTTTCTTCCGAGGGTTTCCAAGGGATAAATCTTTGTGTCTCTTGTGAATGTGTATTTCTCATTGATCTTGTTCTTATGATGTTCTTATCTATTGAAATACAAAGAACTATAATAATGGCATAAACATTAACATGGTATGAAACCAACACAGAAGGAAACACACTATTTACAAAGAGAAAACGTCCTTTGTTGCAACGCACAAGTAGGGTTTTACCAAAAGTAACTCTTTTGACTCCTAAACACCTAGGGTTAAGCCTCCCCCATGATCAATTTGGCACCTAAATTTACCTTTTAGATTGTTTGGATCGGGAAAGTGAAACCTAGTTTCTAAAGAGATGTTAGAAGTACCGGAAAACCCGGTACCGGAAGTACCCGAGAAGCACTTGATCCAATCGCCGGTCGGTTGTGAGGGTAAAAATTGGATTTTCTCATATCCAAACACATCAGGTTACTCGCCTCAGCCAAGGGCACCTTTTGGTAAGTTCAGAATTTGATTTTAAGCATTTTCAATTTTTGGTCATTTTAGTAGCCTCAGAAGTACAAGATGTGCGCAAGCACAAAGCTTGTTGAAACTAGAAGTCATAGACAACTAAGGTGCACGGAGAAGTATAGGATCGGTCACGATCCTTGCGAGGAGAATGACCTGGCAAAATTTATCAAGAAAGTGGAGAACTGATTGAATCAAAGACCACACGATCAGTGGCAGCATCGTCAAAGAGACTCTGAAGAGAAATGTTTGACTCTCTAAGCAAACTATATGAAGGAAAGAACATCGATAGAAAGATGAATCTAAGAACTCAATTGAGAATACCAAGCGAGTAAGAAAGGAGAAATGATTCAAGAATGGCTGCGAATCCTCAAAATAAAGAAACGATTAAAAGCGTTGGAACAGGTGTGAACAAATTAAATTGATAGCAAGCCTAAATGGTCACCATAGAGATAGCAGGATACTTTCATCCAGTCGGTTATGTGAGAAAGGAGAAACTGAGTTTGAGAGCCTATGGGAAGAATGCACTAAAGAAGAGACAAGGAGCCAGCAGTGAAGCACTACTAGCAAGGGGCGATGTTCAAGCCCTAACTACTCATAGAAAGGAGGAAGGAGAAACCCTACTTCAAAGGGAATCTCATAGAGAACCAAAAACCATCAAACAAGTTCAACAACAAGAATCTCATTCAAGAAGTTTTGAGAAGAAAGGACAACATGAGACGAGATCTCTCATCTATACAATGCTATCATTGTGATAAGATGGGACACAAGGCAAATAATTGTCCGGTCGAGGAAGAGAGGTACAAGAGGAAGCACAAAAGACATATGCTCACATGGCGAAGTGAAGAACCACCTATGAAGATAGTTAAGGACCATGTCTTGATCTGACCGGGATCACCTTATCACGGAGAGGACATGGCTCATTGATGGTGCATCAAAACATATAGCGGAGTAGAAAATACTCTCTCTTATTCCCGAGAAAAAGAAGTTTTCAGTAACTCTTGGAGATGATTATCAATGTATCCCATCAAGGGAATAGGAGAATCAAACTACAAGCTAGATTAGAAAACTCAATAACAATGAAGGGCATTTTCTATGTACCGGGCCTAAAGAACTTACTCTCCATATCAACTTTAGACAAGAAAGGCTATAGAGTTCTTGAGTCATAAGATGGAGAAGTTCTTATGTGGGCTAGGAGAAACCTTAAATGAAACCCAATGGTCATGGGAAGTGAAGAAAATGAAAACATATGGTGAGAGGGTCACCTAGAAGCGCCACCATGACCAATACCCATGAAAACTCATCACGAACTTTGGCATAGAGATTGTTATCAATACAAGGCAGCTACCATACATATGCAAAGATGTCACGGGTTTACGAGAACTCAAGGTTGATGAGGAAAGCATATGCAATGGATTAATGGCATAGGGAAAAGAACAAGAACCCTTTTCAAGGCCGGACAACAAGCCGAAGAACGTGGAACTCATCCCATTCCAGGCGTGTGTGGAGCAATGCCATCATCCTCCATTAGCGGTATGTATGCTATGTATCATTTATTGATGATTGTCGTGAACTGAATATATTTCTTAAAATCTAAGGTAGAAGTATTCAGTAAGTTCAGGGAATTCAAAGCCTTGATGAGAGAATCTTTAGAAAGAGGAATTAAGATACTGGAATTGAGATAATGGAGGAGAATATACCTCAAAGGGTTAGTGAACCACAGAGAGATGTTGGGATCAAGGGGAACTCACTGCTCCTAATCCTCAACAAAGCGGTGTGGCCCGATAGGAGAAACAAGAAACAATTATGGAAGGTACGTAGAGACATGATTCCTGATCGAGATCTTCCCTATGTGTATGAGCGAGAAACAATGGCTGTTTATGTGCAGAACAGTTATCCCATAGTGCACTTGGGTTCAAGAGACCCCAGGAAAAGGAAATGTTCAAGGAAAGAAGCGGAGGTAAGCCATCTCAAAAATATTTGTTTGTCAGGTGTTTATTCATATCTAGAAAGAGAAAACAATTTGGAACCCTCGGGAAAGAAGGTAATATCTATGGGATACTGTGAGGTATCCAAGGGTCCCAGTCTACATACGAGGTCACCGCCATGTGAGATAGCGGTGACCTTTGATGAAGAAGTAGCATTTAAGAAATCAAGAAAATGCCGACTTGAAGAATTATATGAGAGGAACTTGTAAATCCCAGGAAAGTTCTAAAATCCGTGAGGAAGTTAGAACTACA
Source organism: Picea sitchensis (assembly GCA_010110895.2). Classification (NCBI taxonomy): domain Eukaryota; kingdom Viridiplantae; phylum Streptophyta; class Pinopsida; order Pinales; family Pinaceae; genus Picea; species Picea sitchensis. The sequence goes on from SNQJ01S0181233.1 coordinate 7,449, forward strand.
AGCATTATAAAGGAAGTCATGCTTTCCCTTGAGTAGAGACTCACGAGATCATGATATAGCCGAGAAGTTCAAGACCTCCTCAAATGACCTTCTCCCATAAAAAGAAAGAATGACTTGGGCAGAGAGCTTATTCAAGATGGAGAGTGGCAAATTCTTCGGAAGGAACCACAAGGCCAATTAGGAATAGAGCCATTCTCGGTTACTACGGCTTTGATGTGCAATCTACTTGATGAAGAACCTACATGCTTTGAAGAGGCCATTCAAGAAGGAATGATGCCATGAAACAAAGGAATACCAATCCCATAATAAAAATTGATGTGAAATAGTTCCCGGACAAAAATTTGAGATACAATGGTATCATCAAAATGAAACTCTTTAAACAAACATATTCTTGTGGAAGTATTGAGAAATATAAAAGCAAGATTTGTCACTCGTAACTTTTCCCAAAAGGAAGGCATTAACTATGAAAATACATTTGCTCACGTGGCCGGATACACTTGATGAAACCATTATAGCCCCTTCTTTGCCAGATGAAATGTTGCCTTGAATGGACTGATGAGACAACTTTTAGAATGGTGTTATGAAGAGATGTATAGAGAAACTAAGGATTTGAGGTTAGAAAATAAAAGTCTCATGTCTGGGTGAAGAAATCCTTATAAGTTGGCTTGACTCCCAAAGCTTGGTATGGCCCGTATAGGCAGTTTCTTAATGAGCTTAGAGGTTTACCAAGGTAAAAGACTCAAATCTCTACTTCAAAATTATGAATAATGATCTAGTAATCTTACTCTTGTATGTGGATGACTTGTTACTTGGAGAAAGAAAAAAAGCTCATGGTGAATGTAAGCGAGACTTTAGCGAAATTTGAAATGAAGACAGTCTAATAATACACATTACTTCTTAGGCCTTGGTATGTGAGGGGTAGCAGGACTCAAATCTACTAAAGATTATGGATAATGAACCGATAATCTTACTATTGTATGTGGATACGGCTTATTCTTAACTGGAAAGAAAAGCTCATCGTTGAATGTAATAAGAGACTTTACCGGCGTAGAATTTGAAATGAAGACCTTGGTCTAATGCATTACTTGAGCCTTGAGGGTATGGCGAGTCGAAGATCTTCCGCATAACTAAAGAGTATAGGGTCCGAAATCTTAAAGATTGACATGCTAAATATGTAAACCCATGAATACACCATAGAGGCGGTTGAAATTTGTTGGTCGATGCCGTCCGGACGATAGATGCCGCAATACTGGGGCAGATTATTGGATTGTTGGTGTACCTGACGAACACCGGACCGGACATTTGTTTTGCAATGAACACCTTGAATTAGTTCATGGTGGAGCCGGGCGATGTGTTCATTTAGTGGCCGCAAAACGTGTGATGAGGTACCTTAAGGTACAATGGATTATGGTCTACGACTATGATGGAGATCATGACTTCACATTTAGTGGATATACTGATTCAGATTGGGATGAAAGTGTATCTGACAGGAAGATCAATTCAGGATGTTTTGGGATCGGCCATGATCTCGTGGCGGAGTGAGGGAAGCAATCTAGTATTACTCTCCGGCTGAGGCGGTACATTTGCCGCATGTTCTGCCAGCTGTTAAACTATATGGCTTCGAAAGTTGCTACAGAGCCTATTTGACTTGGGATGAGAGCAACCATGATTCTAAGTGACAACCAGAGTTGCATAAAAAAATGACAGAGAACCCAGTATTCCACGGCAATTGACTTATGAGATCGCCTCATTTCGCCAGCGACATAGTACGAGAGAGAATATGACTCCAGTACGGTAACACCCGCGGATGAATAGGTTCTTGATGTGTTGACTAAGCCTCTATCTCATGTAAGTTTGAACACTTTGAGATAAGCTTGGTATAGTTGAAAGGACCTCCCTCGAGAGGTATATATATTTCCTTGACCAAAGTTACAAGAGCGAACCACGGTCATCCGAACCGGTCGATACTTGGAGCAGGAAAAAAGCAGGATCAAAAACCGGTCCTTAAAATACATAAAATATTCAATTTTCGAAGAAAACAAAATACATATTCATGTGCATCCATGTGAATCCAAACCATTATACACAAATTTTGCAAAGTTTCTCATATATTCATGTGCATCCCATGTGAATCCAATTCCAGAATCAGATTAAACCATTTATACACAAATTTGCAAAGTTCTCATATATATTCATGGTGCATCCATGTGAATCGGATTCAAACCATTATACACAAATTTGCGAAGTTTCTCATATATATATAACAAGTAATAGTGTATAAAACCAATAGCACTAAGAGTAAGTGCACTCCAGCGGAGTCCATAATACATATGAAAATTCGAATCAAGATACATCATCAAAGGCTCTAGAGTCTAAATGGCCAGAAATAACTCTAGAGAGTCAGAGAATACACAATCTATGTCACGAATCTGCATCTTGAAAGGAGACTGGGAAGGACTTCAGTCGGAACTTCGAGTCATCATCTGATTCTCCATTCTCAACATGAGTAGACTCAGCAGTTAGGCGGCCGTTCCCCTGGTCCGGAAGGCAAAGATACAGGTGCAGGCTGTGCGGCATCGGTGGCCACATTCTCCTGATGTGGCTCGGGATTCAAATCCATCCAAGAAAGGTCTTCACATGTCAAAAGCTGGCACGGTTGAAAGGTCTCCACAACCCAATGCGATGAGGGATCAATATCATCCAAGAATATGTTGCTGTATTTAGGGGTCTTGTTCATCAATTGGTTGCGCCTCAACCCAAGGTTATCGCGAACAAGACCATATCATTCAACTGTTTTTGCTCTAAGCGGTTTCTCTTCTTAATTGTGTATGCGGCTCAAACACATTCGATGGCGTTCACGCGAGAAACAGCGCATGTCTGACTCAATGTCTGAGCGCAAAATTTCTGCAATTCATGGCACTAACTACCAAATTGCTTCCACAAATAAGCTGCATGTAAAGAAAAAATAGATTTAGCAAAGGATTTGAAAGTTTGATTTAATTTTGCCATGAATAATATAATTGAAGCTTTGAAAGACTTTACAATTACATACCTAGTGGATCTCTTGCTCTACCTCGAGCAACCATAGCCATGCCAAAGGTACCAATATTCTCATTGAAATGCAAGAGTTTTTTGTGTATCTCATCTTGTTTGTTGGAATCGAGAACCATGCGCTCAATGCATTTGTAAAATCCTTCTTTTACCTCCCCATCAACTTCAAAATATTTTGTGTAATGGTAGCTTTCAAAGAGTTAAAACTTAAAAGTCAATGAGTTTGAACTTTGAAACATTAACTAAAAGATTTAAAAAATTTCTTGAAAATAAAAATTTAATAATATCTCTTAAAACTTTGAAATTACTTACCTAGGATTCAAGTAATATGTTGCAGCATGTAAAGGCCGATGGGTTGTTTATTCCATCTTTCATCAATGATTCTCCACAAAGGAAGATACTTTGCCTTTTACCTTGATATGCTTTCTTTATTGCCTCTTGTGAAAGTCTTGAGAATGGTGGTGATAAACCAACCATGGGTTTATCACCATCCACTATTCTCAAGACTTTCACAAGAGGTGCACTAAATAACACTATCTCCTTTGCCCTTTTCCAAAATGATTTCTCAAACTGCTTTTTTAGAACAATTTCTTTGCCTTATTCTTGCTCCATTGAGATGCATTCCACTCATCTCAAGAGAACATCTTCCCTCGGTTGGCTTTTGGTCAATCATGTATTTTAGCGTAAGAAAATTAGTTGCAAAGCGTTGTGATAGGCTGACGACAAGCTCCTCTTCCATCGGTGTTTTTCTCTGGGTTCAAAACCCATGGTGGTTCTTGGATGTGCCTTGTTATGCTTTGCTTTGTTCCACTTTGTTTTTCCGCATTCAATTTCCCGACATCCTCAAGCATGGTCAAACAATGGGCTACGCATGGAGTCCCACCAAAGTAGTGCGATGCTTCTCCTCTAACATCTTTCGAACTTTGCCTTATAATTTCGGCGTGCACATCGATAACACAGCGATACACCCCCACCTCCTCAACTTCGCCATCCAAGGGAATGAGAATAGTGGTGCATCTTTCACTTGATGGATGCATCCTTGATTTAAGGAACATAGTTCCTTTAGGGCAGCAATAAGGAAGTTAAGAATGATGCGGGATCGCTGATCAGTCCATCCATGAGAACGTTGTGCACCTTTTTTAGACCATGACTCCTTGAACTCCGTGAGGTATTCCTTTACTCTTTCAACTTCATTTTTAACAGATTCCCCCCTAATATCCTCATAACTGGGTCCCTTGAAGCCCATACCACATGAAGATATAGCATCCAACATAGGTTGAAAATAAACAGACCTTGCAACATTGAAAGGTGTATGCGCATCATACCACCACCCTAGCAATGCATTCCCAAAGTGACCTCCCTTATCTTCTTCCATTTGGCATCAATAGTGGGTTGAGAACCGAGGGTAGTGCGGGGTAAAAAATGAGTCAAGGTTACCGCAGGGCCTTTTGGATCGATGCACCAGCACCACTTCCACCAATATGTTCTACTTCTTCCCTAGGATTGGTATGGGATCCGCATGAGGAGGGATTGGGGAAGCAGAGGGATTCTCAAACTAGGCATTCTATCTTTGAGATCACTATTAAATCTAGTTCTAGTTCCACCACTTCTTCTCCCCCACCTCTTTTTGAACCTTTCTAATCTTGGCTTTATCTGCTTGATAGCCCAACTTCAAGAAGGCCCATCATTTCAGCTTTTAGTTCATCAGGAATTGCCAAGCATGGTTTTATATTCCCCTTGCATTGGCTAGATGTTGTTTGATCCTATGAATACCCCCAGACCTCCTTTTGCAATAGTACAAACAAGTGACCCATCAATCAATTGTAGTGAAACCATCTTTGGATCCTTCTTGTCTTTAGAGACCATGGAAACAAATAAAAATCTGCAAATAAAACCCTATGTGTTTTTAGTTTTAACTTCTAAATTTTAATTGCTGAGGCTAGAGGCTAGGAGAAAAGTTGAAAACAACAATATTTTTTTGTATAAAAGCAACATTTTTAAGGGAGTAAGTGCATAGTTATCGCCCGAAACAAACTCAGAGATTTGCCTAAGAAATAAGCTCCAAAGCTGTCCAAGAATTATGCTCCAAAATAGCTCCAAATGTGCTCCCAAATTCGGCAAAATAAATCTCCAAATAAACCTCAAGAAAAAAGTAATAACAAATGGGCCCAACGATCACCTCTCCAAAGCAAGCTAGCGACCTCTCCAACTCAGCCCTACAGTCAACTCTCTAAACTCAAGAAAAACTCTTGGCTCAAAAACTCGAAGTAAAATGGAGTAGATTATTGAGGTGAAGGGGGTGGGGTTATTTATAAGATTCATTAGGGGCTACAGACAGTTCTAGAAGCTTCTCATGCATGCTAGCCCTAATTTCTTTTAAAAATAAAAAATTCACCCCTTTTCCATCTGCAGACCTCCTTAGCAAGAAAACCGGTTGCGTCTGGGCAAGTGATCGAGAGGAAAAAGAAAAACGGTTCGTCACGAACGGTGCAACGATTTGAGAGGCGGTTTGAACGGTCGAGTGCAGGCGGTCGGTTGTTGGTTTCTTGGGATGGGTCGGTTCTTGTAACATTTAGCCCGACCATGGTTGTTAGATGAAGCAAGATGAGTCATTGCTTCGACCTGTCGTGGAACAAACCTTGACGTGTGTTCCCTTGCTTGCGACCATGGCTGGTAGGCGATAAAAGCAAAGATGGTCATTTAGCCGACCTAGTTGTTAGATGTAAAAGCAAGATGGAGTCATTGCCGACCCTCGTTAATTAGGCAGTAAAGCATGTGTTGGTTGCCTTACGACCTAATTTAGGCGGTAAAGCAAGAGATGATTCCTAAACACGACCTCGTTTTTTAGACGTAAAATGAGATGTTGATGTGTTCCTTGTTCGACCTCGATTGTTGGGCGGTAAAAGCAAGATGAGTCATGCTTAACATCTAACAACTAGGACAGAAACAAGGAACACATCAACAACTCGCTATACGTCTAACAACTAGGTCAAAAGCGAGATGATGATATTCCTTTCTTCCGACCTAGTTGTTGGATAGCGAAGCAAGATGTAGTGACGGAGCTACCGACATAACAATGTGACATTGAGCTAGTGTAGATCGCGCGATAGTGCCGTGCATGTAATTGTTTTCTTGATACATATTTGATGCGATATTAGCATTCCTTTGAGAATGATGTTGTTGTCGATGAAGAAAACTTCGATGACTCGTAAATATGCTAGCAATGTTTCAAGATGATAGTAGCGATATTGTCCTCGATGCCGATGATGCATACCTCTCTAAACAGTCTTTGATGAAGAATACCCTTCTTGTTAAGGGGGAGTGTTGAAATAATGTAGCTACGAAGGAGCATTCTTATTAGTATTGTTATTTATTATTGGATTAATCCCCAATGTGGATTAATCATGCCGATAATTGTATTAGGACCAAAATCCCCTTTGCGGATTGGTCAGAAGACAATAGTAATAGGCGAGAATAAGAAGTCGTCCCTAGAAGTTATTATTGAGACCCATAATTAAAATTAAAAGGTGGGTTTACCCACCCAGTGAAGATTAGAGGCCCTGCCGGTCAGAAACCTTTCACCGTGCGGAGTCTTATTATATATAGGAATGGCGCCTCACTTAGACACCTAACTCACTTGCTCATTATCTTATGGGGAAAGCTGCAATTACCAGAGAGAGATGGGAGAAGGTGAAGCATCTTTTGGAGAGGACTATCGTATTGGTTTGAGTTATCTCTTGAACATTGTATAAAGCTATTTATGATGAGGAAGTTTTGCTTCCAGGTTTCTTCCCTAGAGGGTTTCCCAGGGATAAATCATGTGTCTCTTGTGAATGTGTCTAGAGGGTTTCCCAGGATAAATGCTGTGTCTCTTGTGAATGTGTATTTCTCAGTGATCTTGTTCTTATGATGTTCTTATCTATTGAAATGCAAAGAACTATAATAATGGCATAAACATTAACACACCTAATCCCTGTCGTGAACTAGCACCATCAAAAGTCATAGACCACACATGAGAATGTTCAAGTTCACTTTTTGGCACAAAAGGCATTGCACTTCAGCAATCTATGAAAGCATATATGCGCCCATCTCCGTCTCTTGTGCATCCTAGTCTTTTATGTCCGGGTAAAGGTAATCATTGTCTCTAACTCAGGGTCCTCAACATTGTGCAACATTTTGTGTTCCCTGTATAGTCTTACCTTTGCAACCTAGAAAATAAGAATGTCGCCATATGATAGATCCATCTGCATGGAACTCCCTACATCTGCGGCCCACTTTCTTGAAAGGAGCATACCCCACTGTGTAGGAACATCTATAACAAGTACATCCATCACTAAAATCTTCTTTAGGGCTGCAAGTAAACAAACCTGTAAATCCTTGATAACTCCACAACAAGGTGCCTCCCTAGTATCTACTGCTTGCACATTCCAACATGGCTTAGTGATCTGTAGTCCAAGCTCATGCATAACTTCAAGAGTCATGATATTGTTAGATGCACCAGAATCTAGCATGCAATTTTGTAAAATCAAACCATTAACCATTAATGAACAATAAAAAGAGGTAGGATTGCTATTTGTTCTACTTATACCAAGAAATATTTGTGGACATTCATCTGCTAGGTTAATCACACCTTGTTTTCTAAGAATCTATCAACGACCTCTCTATAAATGGGCATGCGAATTAAATCTTTTAAATGAACAAAATTCTTGATTTTAGCAAGCTCATTCTCAAATGAATAACTAGATGATTCAGAATGAATTGGAAAAGGCAACAAAGGAGGAGGGTTCTAGCTTACCTGAGCAGTAGAAGACTCACCTCTAGGAAATGATGGAGGAACCTGAGCTTTACCTTTATGCGCATATTGCTTCGTGATCTCAGCTACTCTGACTGCAACAGTTTCGTTGGGTCTCTGGATGTCTTCTTGGGTAACAGGCCGAGTGTGCACTAGTTGCATGTCAGGTTGTAAGGATTTCCATTGGTTTTGAGGCACTTGAAAGGCACTATGAGGTTTGACCTTAGTAATATCTGAGGCTTGGAAGACACACGGTTCTTCTATAGGTTCAAATTCAGCCACCATGTTTAAAGTGTTATCTTGGTCATCAGGTGGGTCCTTTCCTTGCTCATAAAGGTGTATTGTTTGGGCAAAGATAGCACAAGATGTCTCACTATGGGGGAGTCTACAAGCTCGGCAATACAAACTGGAAAAAGCATAATCAATGTAATTGGTTCTAGATGTTTGTGCTAGGGGCTTTGGCTCATCATTCTTTTTGGCATATTGGTAAGGTCTCCTCTGGTTGATAGGCGTAGGAGGTGAGATAACTAATTTGTTCTGAAGCATCTTCTCTACCTTCACTATCATATTACTCAAGTCATTCACTAAACCAAAAGTTGTGCCTTTAGATGTTCCCTCTTTTTGTTTAGGTTCTAGCAATGCTTGCGCAGGGGGGTTAGAGGTTCTCCTATCTTGTGTGTGAAGCAACAAGTTAAGGGGGGATTTTGCCTTGGAGGCTAAGGAAAGGTGTTTCTCTGTTGTAATGGCTGCCTGGTAAGAAGCATCCAGTGATGTGGGCTCCTTTTTCCTAATCAAAACACCCAAAATTCCATCAAACTTCTCTAAATAAGTAATCAAAACAAATTCAGTATTAGGTCTAGCAGTAGTTGGAATTTTATGATAAGCCTTAGCAAAGCGTGTATTAAATTCTAAAACAGTTTAATTCTCTTTCTTATTAAGATCAGTAAAGTTTCTAAGAAGGAAAGAGGTATCCTGTTTGTTTCCCCATCTCTCCAAGGACTTGTCGAAGAATGGATTCAACCTGTTAATGGAGTTGTCTTGGAGACCCTTGTACCATGAGCGTGCTTCACCTTCCAAAGTCGAGAAGAACATCTTCATTGCCATGTCCTCATGTTCAACTCCTTCATCGTCGCATACCTTCAAGAATTGATCTATATATTCCTGCACATTGACAACATTGTTTCCCTGAAACTAAGGAAGCTTTTTGACATAGCTAGCGGTAGGCAAAGCATTAGGCTGCTGCCGCTGCCCTTGAATTGCAGCAATGTCTAAAGGACCAAAAGCATTAAACATAAACCTAGTCACTTTCCCAACCATGTTACTAGAACTTGAAATAACTAAAGTACTAGAACTTGAAACTATAACCAAAGGAGTTGAGGAGGGAAAAGGCGATCCCTGAGGTGCCGAAGTACTTACCACAGTGCTAGGAGTTGAAGTAGTGAATGGGAGAGATACCTGGACCGATTGTAGAACAACTGTACCAACTGTGAGAGCAGGACTGGTGGTAGGAGTAATGAAGGAACTATTCCGAAACAAGTGTTCTGACTCGCTAAGGGATGGGTAAATCCCTTGTGTGGGTTCGAATCGGGATGATCTGCGTAGGGTCCCCTGTGAAGTCGCCCCTGTATCCTATGGAGTCGACAGGTGAGCAAAATAAAGTAAACCAATAAATAGGAGCTCACCAAATGTCGTTTACCAAGGCTTGCATTCCCTGACAACGACACCAATTTGTTAGCACAAATTTCCATCTTCCAATTGAGCTGATACAACATGTTATTACAGCGATTAAAACTTGGTTAATTCAAGGAGAAAAGCCCCAAATTGTCATGGGCTAGACCCCTCTCTGTTTGGGCTGGTGCTTGTCAGCCTCAAGGGGGAGTCCCTAGGGTGTTTTGCCGCTGTCCTAACTCTGCTTTTCCGCGTTAAATGACTAAAAACAACTGCTGTTATGTTTTGGACAGCGTGTTAAAACTGTCCAAAACAAGGGGACAAACAGTTCTTGTTTGCTTGGAGGGATCCTGCTGGGTTAGCACAATAAGAGGGAGAAAGAATGAGAAAGAAATTAATCAAAAGATCAATTTAAATCACAATGAATAGTAAGGAAAGCGACTAATCTAATTGCAAAAATTCACAAAGTACCATCAAGAAACAAGGTTAGAACACAAACACAAAATTTCTTTATTGATAAGCTTGCAAGAGGGTTGGTTGTGCCACAATTGACAAGTCCACAACCGGTACAATGATCACTTTGCTCAAAGAATAGTAACTAGACTAAGAATGAGAGAAGAAAAGTATGCTAGTTGCTGCAATAATCCGACCAATAACCAATGACAACCATCCAATATATAGCTCATGAGGGCGCATATCGCAAGGGAAAAACAAGAGGTCGCATGGGAGGCAAAAAGGAAGTATATGCATGTGAGGGAGTGTGAGAATAGGAATAGTAAGCATGCATATAGATACAAAGAGCTAAGTAAGAGATGAGGGAATGCATACTTAAGAAAGTGGAGTTATGAATCCACGTGTGAGGTCAAAAAGGAAGACATGCGCACTAGCTTGAGAGGATGCACATAGGAGATAGGAAATATGTGAGGGTTTGTGAGAGGAATAGAAGATATGGGAGTGAGTATAATAGGTGTATGGCGTATGCAAGAGAATAGGGGAGAAGAAATAAGAAAATAGGGAAGTCTAATGCGCATAAGATTGGATAATGTGCCCTCAAACTAGGAGAAAATGCACCAAGAGATACGGAAAATCCAAAATAGGATCCTACATGAGAGATGGAGGTTTTAGATAGGCGCACAAGTAAGCATGATGGCTAAGAAGTGGAGTACATAGAAGGAAACTTGCGCATGCAATGGAGGAAGAGAGAGTTGACAAGTTTTAATGCGCCACACGTGTGAGCAAAAAGGAGAAGGAAGGGCACACTTAGGGAAAGAGAGTAAGAGAATGAGTGATAAAACAATGTGTTTGGGTGTTTAATAATGGCAAGGATGCGTGGAGGATATTTTTAGCTTTCCAACGCATGTCAAAACACTAATGTATGAAATTAGCGTTTAAAAGATATTTAAGGCGAATTTTGAGAAACTGATGCATGGAAAGTGAGAATATGGAAAATGAGGACAAGTTAGTGAGAAAAGTTAGCCTTGACTGGCTAAACTTTCCCCCGAGAAATGCCACCTCACCCATGCACCACCTCTTTAGCTTAACTAATTCTCATTTAATGCATAATCCTTGGAAAATGAGCCCTTGGTCCAATGATGCCATGTAGATGAAACATCACACTGAAACTTTGCCACATGTCGTAATTTGAGCTTGCCACTTGTCACTGTTGGAGATGACGATGACTGTTAAAAATAGAAATTTCCAAAAATAGCCATCCAGTCCCAAAAAATTAAAACTTGCCAAAACTGACCCAAACTCTCCAAAAATGCTCGGGATGACTAGGAGACCACCACCATGTGTCCAATGTCTAAAAATAGACACTGCTAAAAATAGAAATTTGTTTGCATGTCCCTGATATTATACTCATTGGATTCGATTTCTCGCAAGGATTCCAAATCTGCAATCAAAATCGACATGTGAGCCCTGGTGCTCAACCTGCTAAACAATAGAAATCTGTGAAAAGTCATCTCGGAAAAGGCCCAAGATACTCAGAGTGTCTCAAGGATCAATAATATGTGCTCATAATCTGAATCTGGAGCCTAGAGCTCAAACTGCTAAAAATAGAAAGTTCTTGCGTATCGCCTGGAAAAATGCTATCGGGTCTAGAATCATGCAAGGACCATCCCTGTATGCTTAGAACTGCTCCAAACTGTCAAGAGACCCACTCAAACCTTGTCTTCTAAAAAGTAGCAAGACCTGTTGTATGTAGACATCTCTCTCAACATGCATGGGAAACCAAGCTAACTCTAACTCTGAACAAAACAACCATGTACTGACCATATACCTGTCTCTGATGGGAGCCAACCTTTTGCTCAACACAAGTGCTCAACTCTGGGAGAA
>SNQJ01S0181235.1:6221-25606 GCA_010110895.2 Picea sitchensis
TTGACGATCTTCGGCGGCTGTTGTTCACCTTCTTCTGCCTGTACTTGTGACCTGGTCTGAACTCTGGTTTTTCTAGCTGTCTCACTCACTTCTTCTTTCTTTGGCGGTGCCATGGTGGTGAATTTTGAATGTTTGCAAGGTTTGACTGGTCTTTGTGACTTTTTTGAATGCGGCTCTGTGCTCCTTAACCTTTATCGCTCTCTGTCTGTTCTCTTTTCACAAATAGACTCTTTGTTCTCGTGTCTGTGTGTTGTATGGGATACGCATGAAGCTTGTTGAGGACGCTTCATTAATTACGGGTTCAATGCACCTCTGGTAGTTTCATACTTGCCATTACTTTTCCTTGCCACCTCCAGTTGGTGTGATTAATGTGGCATCCCATCGGTCCTTTTCTTCCTTTAACTCCGCCTAACGATGTCTTATCGTAATGATTTTACTGACTTTCCTTTTCCTGCTTGTTTCCCTTTGTACGTGACCATTTTACCTCTCCTCGACGAGTTTATGTTTCTAAGTGTGCATGCCCTTTTTTTCTTTTGGTGAATTGTTCCTCTGTTGGTAGTATTTACATTTTTTTGTTTTTTTTTAACTGCGCGATGGGTGGTCAAATGTCCTTGTACAGCTTCAGTCAACTCCCATTGATCATCCCTCTGAGTTCTACGCCTGATAAATCTCTTAATTGTACAACTCCTCCATCTGTTATAGATTGTACTTCGTATGGTCCTAGCTAGTGCATTTTTAGCTTTCCTGGGTGTTGAAGCGATTTGTTGTCATACATCAGTACTAGATCTCCTTCCTTGAAAGTTTTCTTCTTTATGTGTCTATCATGCTAAGCTTTGTCCCTTGCTTTCTGAACTTGTTGGTGGAATGCTGCTAAGATATGATCTTCCTCCATGGTCATTAACCAATTCAGTCTCTCCTGTATTGTGCCTTGTTCTATCGTTTGTGTAATTGCTTCTACGCACAAGATTGGTACTAAAAATTCTAATGGCACCACTGCTTCTTGGCCATAAACTAGTTTAAATGGTGTGTGTCATGTCAATGTTTTGCACATAGTATTGTAGGCCCATAATACTATTGGTACTTTGAGGTCCCAGTCGTCCCTGTTGACGTTACATATCTTTTTCAGTGCGTTCTGCAAGATTTTGTTGAATGCTTCCACTATGCCATTTGCCTGTGGGTTATATGGTGTGATCTTATGATGATGGACTTCAAACTCTTCAGTCATAGCGTTGATGGTGTTGTTTATGAAGTGTGTGCCTTGGTCACTCATAAAAATTCTTGKTCATCCAAACCGAGTAATTACTTGCTCAAATAAGAAGTGTGTTGTTGTTTTTGCATTGCAATCCTTCACTGGTGCAGACTCCACCCATATTGTTAGGTACTCTATCGCGGTGATAATGTATCTTKCTCCTGTTATTTWTTTTGGTGGGTTGATTGGTCCCATAAAGTCTATTTCCCATTTATCGAATGCCTGGAGTGTTACCTGTGGTTGTAATGGCATCTTGTCCCTCATGTTGGGTTTTCCTACCCTTTGATAGACATCGCATCTTTGACAGTACTCCTTCGAGTCTTTGTGAATCGTTGGCCACCATAGTCCTACGTGTAATACCTTATGTGTGGTATATTTACCTGCGTAATGTCCTCCCGCTATTCCCTCATGGGATTCTACTAAAGCTCGTGGTCTTTCGTGTTCTAACACATACCTTCACAAGATTCTATATGTGCCCATTTTGTATAGGTGTCCTGCAATCAGTTGATATTCAGCAGTGCGGACTACCAAGTTTTTCTTCTACTCGGTGCTATATTCTTGTGGCGCAGTACCTGTTCTCAAGTACTGAAAGATATTTGTGAAATTTTCATCAATGATATGGACTGAGAATAATAGTGCATCCAGAAATTTGTCTTCTAAATTCGTAGGTTCTTCTCCATTTGTGACCCTTGATAGGTGGTCAGGTCCTGCATTCAATTTTCTTGGATTTACTATTACTTCAAAGTCAAATTATTGAAATAGTATTAACCATCGACATAGTCTCCCCCCCAACACTGACTTGTTGACTGGCTATTTTAGGGCTGAGTGATCTGTGAACATATTAAAGTGTTTTCCTAATAAGTAGTGTATGAATTTTTTCAGTGCATAGACCATAGCTAGGCCTTCTCTTTCTGTCATGTTATGGTTTTGTTATGATTCTGATAACTTTCTGCTAGCGAATGCTATCGGGTGATCCAAGTCTCCCGCTCCTGGTTGCACCAAGATATCTCCAAGTGTTATGGTTGATGCATCTACATGGACATGGAATGTCTTCTCCCAGTCTAGAAAGACTAATATTGGTGCAGTGACCATATTTTCCTTTAGGGTATCCAGACTGTGTTGGAATTCATCGTTCCACTGAAACTGTGTGTCCTTTCTTAGCAGATTTTCCATTGGTGCAGTAATCTACGCATATCCTTTGATAAATTTCCTGTAGTATCCTGTGTGTCCCAGCGTCGCTCTTAGATGACAGACTATTTTTGGTGGTGGTAAGTTAACAATTACTGCAATCTTTGCAGGATCTACGACTAAACCGTGTTTTCATCCTATATGGCCCAATAGTATCCCAAACATTGTTCCAAATATGCATTTCTTTATGTTTAGTGATATATGACACTGTCTGCATCTTTCCAACATTAGCTGTAAGACTTCTACATGTTCTTTCAACAAAATTTAGAATGTCCAATCATCCAAATATACTTCGAGAAATTCGTGGAAGAATTCCTTAAACGCAACAATGACTACTCTGGAAAATATTGTTGGTGCATTCTTTAGTCCAAACGGCATGACTGTGTACCGATAAGATCCGCATTTTGTCGCAAACGTGGTCTTGTATCTATCTTCTTGTGCTATCTCGATCTAATGGTAGCCTGAGAATCCATTAGTGAATGAGTAAGCTTCATGTCCTCCTACGTTTTATAACACTTCAGTCGTGAAAGGTTTAGGGAATGGTTCGTGTAGGCATGCATTGTTCAACTTCCTCAAGTTGACGCATATTCTTATCCTTCCTTGTTTCTTGTCATGTATTACCATTGGGCTTATCCATTCTGATTCTTCGACCTGTTCTATGATTCTAGCTTCGAGCATCCTGTCGATCTCAGCTTTGACTTTTTGCTTATATATTGGGTTTAGTCTATATGTCGATGTCTGATTGATATCGCTTCAGGTCTAAGTGGTATATTCATTTCGCCTAACTCTCTGGCTATACCGTTCATTTCTGTAAATGTTGTGGGAAACAAGTCGTTGTACTCACGCAATAACTCTGTTATGCTTTCTATATTTTTCTCGTCCCAGTAATCTCCAATGATGACCATATTGGGATTCTCAACTGTCCCAATGTTTACTTACTTTACTTTTATCGTTGTGGAAATGACTTATGATTCTATGGGTGGACCTTCCACATATCTTTCTCCTTATGCTTCTTCAATATGAATATGGCGCAGATCATCTTCATCCGGTTCTTCCTCTTGTACATGGTAACATGACAACAATTCCTTGACTGTTTGTATGTTCCTCTTTTTTTCTTCTATGATAAGTTATATTCCTAGTTCTTTGATGAATATCACTCCTCTTATCTTCTTAAGAGCGACATCTATGTTGGGTTTCTCATGCTCGAATGAGAAAGTGATTGTGAAATTATGTTGCAATTTCATCCAGGTCTTAGTTCCTTTGCATAATTCCTGGTTTGTATACCAATTCACTGGTATGCCCTCTAGAGTGTGTATAAAATGATGAGGCCATTCCTCTGGGGGTGTCATTTTCCACAACGTTCTACACTACTCCAAGTGTTCTTCTAGTGTCTCTTGTCCATCATACCTCTATTGCTTGTTGTTTTTATGTTCTGCATTGAGCCTTATGCGTAGTAACCGCTTACATTGGTACCCATATGTGATTGTTTCTTTGTGTGCACCCCACCATCTTGTAGGTGTGGCCTTGACTGCTAGATCAAGTGCTAACAATATCTGGTTCTCTAAGACTTCATCTTCATACTGTGTCAAGAATGTTTCCAAATCATTTATTCCATGAAAACTGGGTGGTTCCCTTATTTTTGTGCCTACCCATCTGACGATGCGGTCTATTCTTGCACACCTTCTAGTGGATACTTCGTGTAGCCTCTATTGTCAGTTCTCTAAACCGGTATCTAAGTCTGTTTCACATGAAGCAATGCTATGCCCACTGATTATCCCATCTGCAGTTGGGTTTACGTAATCCTCAGTGTGCGCAGTTGTTCTATACAAATGGTCGATTACCTCTAAGTCTATACAAGTAGGTTCTACAAACCTCTCCCCTTCCAATGGATCTAATGGTGCGATGACCCTGTATTATCCTGACTCAAAATTCATTTTCCTGGTCTTCAAGTTGATTATGGCCTAGTTGTCAAATGCCCAATCTAGAACAAGAAATGTTGGGTAAGGTGTTATGTAGTCCACTATTTCAATGACTTCAAAATCTGCTTTAGTGCGCACTCCATCCAGATCTATTGTCACTCCTTTCAATCTACCTATTGGTAGGACTCTGTGTTGGTTTGCCAGTTTCAATTGAACATGTGAATATCCTAATGTTGGCTCTCCCATGAATTTCCATGTATTTTTTGGTAATACATTAACTTCAGATCCTAGATCCAATATGATGTCTCCCATATTGAAATCTCCAATGTTGGAATTCAGTCTAAATTCCCTACTTGTTCTTCTTCTTGTGTGTAGGTGATTAACTGTTTTGGGTTCTAGTTTTCCTTTTGTCTCAATGCTGCATTTTTCTAGTATGTTTTGCAATATTTTTACAGATGATGGATCGCTTAATACCTTTACACATGATTGCAAAAAGCCTTTGATTTTACTTACTTGTCCCATGGAATGTTTTTCGCTGGTATGATCCAATAATAGAGGCATTTCATATTCTGGTGCTTCCTTACTTTGTTGCACAGTTGAAGTCGTCACAATATCTTCCTTTTGGAATTATTCTTGGGCTTTCTTAAATATCTCCTTTTCCTTCTGCGCGTCGAACTACTTCTTTGGTTCAACGTTCTTTTTAACCCATTGATTTTGTATTGATTCTTGTTGAGCGGTGTCGTTTCCTGTTTTCACTTCTCCACGAGTAACTATATTGATGTTTCATCCTTCATCCCTTGCTTTGGCTGAAATCCACTAAACATTTGGTTGTTTTGGTTCCTCTTTTCCTGGATCTTTACTAGTAGTGTCAGATATTCTTCTGTATCATGGTCTGATGTGCGACCATACATACAAGTTGCTGGTGGAAGTGGAAATTCTCTTGCATAATGTCTCAGTTGTTGACAATTGTGACACACCACTGGTCCTCTACCTCGTCTGAAACCTCCTCTTTCTCATCCTCCACCTCTATAGCCTGCTCTATCTCCTCTCGGTGCATTATAATGAGGTGTCTGATTATACTGTGTGGTATTGTATTGAGGTTGTGTTGTGTTGTACTATGGTTGTGCGTTATTATATGGTTGTAGCTCAGTATTATACTATTGTTGCACAGTGTTGTATGGAGCTGGAACTTGATTGAACTGTGGTGTGGATTTCCCATTCATCATTTCTTCCTGCACTCTATATGCATATAATGTCCTTCCACGCATCAAATGCATATTTCTACAATCTTTGTCATCGTGGACCACTAACTTGCAAAAGGTGCAATATGAACTCTTTGGGATTGTCTAGTATTTCTACATCATCGGGAAGTGATAGGGGTCATGACCCGGTTTCTTACAGAATTCACACCATGGTCCTCATGTGGGTAATGGGTTTGGCATTCCTGCTTCCATATACTGCGTGAATGTTGGGCATTCATTCTTGTGGTGTCCTTTTGTCCTGCATACACCAAATGGCTTCCCATTTATCCTTATTCTTATTCTAGTTGAGTTGGAATTTTAAGTTCTTCAAATCCTTGTTGGCCCTTGACCAATTGTTGAGAGAACATTGGTAGTGTTTGACCATTTTTGGGACTTTGACAGGCTGGTCGAAGATGGAGCGCCCAGGCAGAGCTGAGATCGCAGGATCTCACTTGTTTTATGGGATTTTTGGGTTTTTAGTGTTTATGTAATGGGTATGGGATGTTGGCCCATGGGTTTACGCATGTTTAGGCCTCATTGTAAATGTATAAATATATAGCTAAGGAATGTAATAAGGGGTGTAAGTGTTAGCTATGTTCAAAGACTTGTAATTGGCTTCGTGCAAGAATATGTAAAGTTCTAGCTAAGTGCAAGTGATTGTAAGAGAATTTGTGCTAATAAGGAGTTGGCTCTGTGCCTTTACCTAATTCTGGGAAGGAGGATCTGGTGGGTTGCATGCAGATCTCCTGTCCTCTGTGGAATTGGGATCTGTGGCTCTGTACACAGTAGTAGATGGTTGTAAAATATTGAAGAAGACTAATAATGAAGAAGAAGAGTTAGTGGACATAGCCCCACCCTAGGGTGAGCAACATATATCATGTGTTGATGTGCTTTGTGCAATGTTATTTATGTTGTTTATGTGTTTATTTTCTTAGTGCACTCATCTTTATATATGTTAGATAGATGTATGGATGCTTAGTGCTTATGTATGATGAATGCTATATCTGAGTTGATGTTATGTGCTAAACGATTGGATGTGTGTGATCTGCTCATTACTGCATTGTTTTGTAATTAGGGTTTAGTCTGTGATGTGAATGGGAGTTAAGAACTAATGCATATTTATTAGATAAGTTCTCTATTAAGTGTTGTAATCACATATCTATGTCCCAGCTAGGTTGTAGACACCTGAGTCCTACAACCCCCCTGCCTTTGCCTCGGGTGAAACTTAATCTGCTTCGCAAGTGTTGTCGAAAGGGTCGGTAGTTAGGGTTTTTTTGGTGTGTTGTTGAAGCATTGAACCCTAGGTCTACCCCTGTGCCAACAAATGGTTCTATTGTTGGGACCTGAAACTATGAATGTTGGGAACTAAAGAAAAAAGAAAGATCTGTGCGTAGATATGTTGTTGTAGTGCGCAATATTCTACTTGATTTGCGAAGATCTGTGCTAAGAAAGGAATCGATCTAAAGAAAAGAGGTAATATCTTAAATCTTTGTTCTATGATAAAAGTAAGATAAGCGGAAATTTTTTCTTCGAAATTATGAATCTAGGTATGTTTGATAGATTTTGTCCTAGTCTGGAAACTAGGGCATAGTTAAAAGAAAGAGTCAATGTGAATAAATTTGATAGATATAGTGAAATATATGTTATTCCTATGCATAGAAATAATTTTTGGAATAACAAATGGATGCAGGAACTTGTTGGGCCCCAACAACCCCCTTTTTTTTTAATCAAAATCTAGGGTCCCTCAAAATTTTACTTGGATTCTTCGGGTTATTTTTTCCTTTGACTTGATTAGATTGGTATTGGTTTGCTTTGTTTGGAGGTTGGTTTGAGTTTATATTATTTTCTTTTGTTTGGTTTGAGTTTCATGAAATTCAACTTCCTTTACATTTTTATTTCTACAGATTTTTTATGTTGATGGATGAGCTTCATAATTTGGGAGTTTGTTATTATCTCTTCCTTATTGAATTTATCTGCTATGAGAATTGCTTAGTTGAATACTTGAATTAATAACAATGATTTTACAGGAAGAACATTTATTTTGACACATCGTTTACATGACATTTGTTCACATTTGATCAATTTTGAATGAGGAAGAGATGAACATAGAAATTTTAATATAAATGAAAACATTAATTTTTATCAACTGTTTACTTTCATTTAAATTATGATCATGTTTTCGTCTCTTTCTCATTAGCAATCATTTTCACAAAATCATTTGATAGGTTTTATTAATTAAATCCTTTTGTCAGTTTGCATCTCATTTCAAAATAAAAATAAAAAATAAATACAAAATAAAGAATTATATATCATTTGTTTGATTTTGTGAAAACCCAAAATTAATATTTTTCTCCTCTCCATCAACTTGAAACTTCTAGAATTTTAAGATAATATTTGAAAGGAAAATATAAACAATGTTTGTTTAGAACTTATAGTTAGATTAAATTTATTTTAATTTTATTGTTCTAGATTGTGTTTTATTCACAACTGTTAGGTTATTAATTTGGTTTCTTTTTGTTTCACGGGTTTCTATTATCAGTTATTTGTTACGAATCTGATCATGGCTTGATTTTATTATCTAAATATGTTCAAGAAAATTGATCCAAAATAATATTGGATTGTTGCAAATAATTTATGAGCAACAATAGATAAGATTTGGAAAAGCGTTCAAGAACAAACATACGATTTTGAGGGACTTGTTTCCGCCAAACCGTAAGGAATCTGAAGCAACGGTTGAAAACCCATCTGCAGAATGGACCCATTTAGGTTACAAAAGAGAATATTCACAAACAAATGTAAGATTTAAGATATATTTGTGTCTCATTACGAGGTAAATGTCAGGTGGTGGAATTTATTAGTGACGCCCAGACTGTTCATTCATGGTATAAATATATGAGAAAGTTTAGAGCCAAAGGGGGCCAAGAAATTGAGAGGAGGATTTATATTCTTTCTTTTTTGTATATTATTTATTTTGTAACTTTTTCTTTTCAAATGGAGTAACGGATGGTTGGAATTTTGGGAGAACGAACGCGTATTTTCGAAGAAGAATAAGAAATTCCAAATTGCTTAATGGCTTTTTTCCTGTGAGTAAAATGGTTTTATTTTCATTATAATATCTTAATATTCTTTGATTAATTGATTATGCATTGATTTAAATTAGCTTTAGTCTGTTTTATCAATACATGGTTAATTGCTATCATTTATGTATTAATTTTTCCAATCTTTAAGAGTCAATTATCCAAAAAAATCTTCCTGGACCATATGATGAACATATTTTGTTCAAAATATATGAGAAAGCAGTTTACTCTTTGGCTTTCATCCTGTGTATACTGTGCAAAGTTTTTTCATTGTCTTCTCATGTAATTTCTTGATGTGAAATGTTAGCTGTGTCGAATTAGCTTTAGTCAGTTTTGCACATAATATTTTATATCAGTATTTTCTTTATGTTGTTCATTATCTTTTGGTTTAGTTTATATCTGTGACTGATCATCTATTCAAGTATTTTGAGTTTACATTTGATGCTAGATAGTTGGTAACACCATTCCTGAGAATTGGAATTTCTTTCATTTTCAGTTATTGGACATTTCAAGGTCACATGATATATAATTATTTGTCTTTCTATCGTCATAAAATTTCTCCAGAATAGGAAACACTTCCTTGAATTTATTCAAGAAGTATTATGCTTGCTCTGTCATAGGTTTTCACTTGACATGGGACAAGGGGAGTTCATACAAATACAGACAGATGAATTTAGTTTATTATTGTTGATCAACTAGAGGTTAGTTAGTGTATTATTTATTTAATTTGTTGATTTGTGAATGAAGAGTGATTGCATCATTTAAACGTCAATATGCTTTGTCTATTTTCGTTATATCATTTACAATCTTGTTCATTCATTGTTCATTCAAAGTACTAGAATAATTTTGTTTGTTTTTAATCTTTTTTAGATCCATTATCTTAAAACAATTATTTTCACAAGGCTTTGTTCAAACCTTGTAAAATGTATATAACCATTGTTAGTTAAGCATTTGTAATTAAAGTGATGATTGTTAGAGTAGTATCTTTAGTTAGTTCACATATTTTAAATTGTTTTAGGATCTTAGTTGGATAACGGATCCATAAAACCCATCAGGGTAGATTATACCAAACGACTTGGGTTAAGTAGACAACTGAGGACCAGATATTCCCTTCCCGTTGACGGTGTGTCATAAACGCCCATAAAAAAAATGGCACTAGAAAGAGGGCTGAGTAAATTTAATGATTAAATGTCTTACCCCTCAGCCTGTCATAATTCCAGATTTATAAATTTTTCTTCTATGTCATCTTGAAATGCACTAGAAGGCATGCCAGATTGACAAGCTAGCCTTGCAGGAGTCTTTGTTTTTAATGTATTTAATTCCCCATGGTTCCCGAAATCACTATGTTGGAACATGCTTTCCACTTTTCATTACTTGATATTCCCAAAGAGACAGTCTCTTTCTTGTCCAAACTCGCCTTTGATGGTGGGGGGGATGTATCTGCAAAAGACCATATTAGCAAGTTTTGGTGTAAATGCATCAAGCATGATATTTCTGATTTAAATGTTTTATGCATATTGTTCTATTTTACTTTTAGGGTTTGGCTTAAACATTGGTTTGATTTTTTTCCAGCATATCACATTATTGATTGGTTTCAATTTGTAGAGGAAGTTTTAGATGCTTTTGAAATATATGATTACAATTGAGTATGTGAAGAATTTCAGGCTTTACTAATCAATGACAATGCATCTCCAAAAGGCTTTTCAACAAGAATACATCATGTTCTCTGTAAATTTAATCTTGATGACATGTCATTTATACTAAATCTCCTATGTGATGCTTGTGCCCCGTTCATCCAGTCATATTCAATCATGAATGATGAATTAGTTACAAATCCTATCACTCAATTGCGAGAAAAATTTTGTTTGCAGGATGAGAGGAATCCATCCGAAAATTTTGAACAAGCAAGGGAGGTAGAATCTATTGAAAAGGTTCTTACTGACAATCAAAATTGTTTTTCCTCTGAATCATTGTATATTCAGTCCTCAACCATCGTGGAAGAAGATTTAATGTTGGGTCAAGGTGAATGTCCATATTCTTCTAACTCTTTCTCTAATCAGCACTTAAATTCAATTATTGAAGAACACTTAGGTGATGAAAATGATCTTAATCATTCTAACACTCCTATGAAACTGAATAGAGATGTAAATCTGCAACTTGAAGAAGAAACCTTAAACCTTCATCCACAAATCATACCTTATCCACAGGAAAGATTAGATGTTTGTCATGAAAGTTTTGAATTGTCTATCATACATGAGGAAAATTTATACGATCATATTATGTTGAAGGATTTATATCCAAAACAGAGTGAAAGTTTTGAGGAAAGTCAAGCGGAATGTCTTGAGAATACCATTGTTAAATATCATAGCTCAAAAGATTCTTTTCATGTGCTCATTTTTTATTCCTTTTACTCTTTATATCCCAATCTCTTCTTAGATTCTGGTGGACATGATACTTTACCCACGGTATCTTACTCTTTGCCATCACAATCAGATCTCTTCGATATGCCAAAATTTGGTGAAATTAATTTCGAACATAACATTTATGAAGTCAGATTTGACGCTCTTTCACTTTCATCACTCGCATGGAAAAAAGACATGTTGCAAGATGATTTTACACGATTTATTTTTGAAAAAGAAAATGCATTCATTCTCATGGAGATAAAATATTCTACATTGCATATTCATTCTTTGGTTAGGTCAAATTTTAATGATTATGCTTCGCGTTTTGAAACGATCCATCTCATCAAAGGAAGTGTTCAAACCAGCAATCTGATTGATGTCATGAATCCTCTTATGATGTGTTCCCCATTGACAGATCTAGTTTGTCGAAGTCATAATTTTCATTCTAATTTTTATGACAAGATTGCAGAATGGTTGGAGGATTCATACATCAAGAAGTTTCAAAAGAATGGTAAGGTCGTGCTTGTTTTTTTTTAAATGAATATATAGGAGGTAAGAATGACATATTTCTTTTGTATCTACAAATACTACATTATTTTATTTTGATTTTCTACTTTCTATGCTTTGCAAGATTGAAGTTACTTCGATGGCTACATTAGAAGCATGACTTCACTTAGTATTTTGATTTGTTTAATAGTTAGAGTAGGTTTAGGAGTAGGTTTCCTTTAGTTTTCTTTCTCAATGTTTCTTTTGTAATAATGCAGTTATGAACACAAGTGGGTACACTAAGAGAACCATAGTATGAATGTTGTGAGGGAAGTCCACTTTAATGATTTTCTCTCTTATTTTTGTTGAATATTTCTTTTCAAAAACACATTATCATCATGGAAATTTTAAAATGGAAAGTAAAGAGATAAGTAAATTTGACCTATCAATTCACCCGAATTCAACCCTAACCCAAGGTGCCACGAGTAGGACTGCACTCATCTTAATAAAGATTTTTCTATTTTATTTTAGTTTCTTTTATTTTTAATAATAATGCTTGGTCAAAGTAACATCTTATGCATCATTATCTTAAGAAAAGAACTTGCTCCCACATGATATTTTATATGATTTAGTTATTCCTTTATTTTACAACGGGATGCTAGTAGATCCCAAAGCTCGAGTTTATCTTTGGCGAAAATTGTTTCTGAAAGTGTTCTTTTGCTATTTCAATTTTGTTCTTTTTATGCACTTCCGATTTTGAATTTGGTTTTTTTTACTATGTGTTTTTTGTTTTCTTTGAATGATCTTTCTTCTTGTCTGTCTTTTTGAATAAATGTATTTATGATCAAAGAGAGATTGTTGAAGGAAGCATTCATTTTAAGACTTGTGTTTCTCAAGCTATTTGAAATAGTTCAAAGAGGTCCTGATATTAAGATATAGCTCAGACAATTGATTTTTAAGTCAATTGTCACTTTCATTTTGTCCTCAAATTTTCTTTGCCAAAGTATTACACCAGAGATGTGGTTTAAATATTTGTGGTTTAAACTTTTTACACCATCCATATTCTTAAGGAATCACTTTTAAGTGATTCCCCATTCTCTAGATGATTTCTTAAACGAAATCTAAAATCTCTAAACCATGATAAAACTTCCAGTTTTGAAAGAAAATAAAAAAAAAATGATCAATTGTTCACCTGTATTGCTTAACCTCCAGTATCACCCCGCTCTCTTTGTCACCAATAAATCTATAATTGTATTATTATTTAAAAGTGTCATAAGAGGGTTGGAAGCACTTAAGTGTGGGAAGTGTGTGTAAACATGTTGGGGTACTAAATAGGCTCGTTGGTAGCAGGTAAATGCATACATGATACCAAGACAACTTCATCGGGGTACTGAATAGGCCTACTGGCAGCGAAGTAATGTCGGGTTGAAAGGTAGAAGGTATATGCTTTTAAATTAACTTTTATGGAAGTATACATCATGTGGATACAACTATTGGATGGGATTAAAGCATTTGAGTGGGTTAAATGACATCCCTGTCGAGGCTATGGACGCTAGTTGGTAGCAGTGGCTCTGTCAACAGTATTGAAGTCCTTTTATAAACATCGTGACTCTTTGATTAAGACATTATTTCAAGTTATAATCCCCTGCAAAGAAAATTCTATTGTCTTGTTATAACATTGATCTTATCCTAATACTATATGGTCTCAAAGTGAATTCATTTCAGAGAGCTTAAATCCTTTTTCAAGTCTTATTCTTTTCTTCCTCAGATGAAATCTTACAAGATCAGAGATAACTGCTTCACCCAGTGAGTCGCCATTTGTTGGGCCCCAACAACCCCCTTCTTTATTTTTAATCAAAATCCAAGGTCCATCGAAATTTTACTTGGATTCTTCAGTTGTTTTTTCCTTTGACTTAATTGGATTGGTATTGGTTTTCTTTGTGTCGAGGTTGGTTTGAGTTTATATTATTTTCTTTTGTTTGGTTTGAGTTTCATGAAATTCAAATGCCTTTACGTTTTTCTTTCTACAGAGTTTTGATGTTGATGGACGAGCTTCATAATTTGGCAGTTTGTTATTATCTCTTCTTTATTGAATTTATCTGCTATGAGAATGGCTTGGTTGAAGACTTGGATTAATAACAATGATTTTATAGAAAGAACATGTATTGTGACACATCGTTTCTATGACATTTGTTCACATTTGATCAATTTTGAATGAGGGAGAGACGAACATACAAATCTTAATTTAAACAAAAACATTATTTGTTATCAATTGTTTACTTTCGTTTAAATTATGATCATGTTTTTGTCTTTTGCTCATTAGCAATCATTTTCACAAAATCATTTGATAGGTTTAATTAATTAAATTCTTTTGTCAATTTGCATCTCATTTCAAAATAAAAATAAAGAATTATCTATCATTTGTTTGATTTTGTGAAAACGAAAAAATTAATATTTTTCTCCTCTCCATCAACTTGAAACTTCTAAAATTTTAAGATCATATTTGAAAGGAAAATATAAACAATGTTTGTTTAGAACTTATAATTAGTTTAAATTCATTTTAATTTTATTGTTCTAAATTTTGTTTTATTCACAATGTTTAGGTTATTAATTTGGTTTCTTTTTGTTTCACAGGTTTCTATTATCAGTTATTTGGTATGGATCTAATCATGGCTTGATTTTATTATCTAAATACGTTCAAGATAATTGATCCAAAATAATATTGGATTGCTGGAAATAATTTATGAGCAACAATAGATAAGATTTGGAAATGCGTTCAAGAACAAACAGATGATTTGGCGGGACTTGTTTCAGCCAAACTCTAAAGAATCTGAAGAAACGGTTGAACACCCATCTGCAGAATAGACCCATTTAGCTTACACGTGAGAATTTTCCCAAACAAATGCATGATTTGAGAGATATTGGTGTCTCTTTACGAGGCAAATTTCAGGTGACAAAAATTATTAGTGACGCCCAGACTGTTCATTCATGGTATAAATATATGAGAAAGTTCAGAGCCAAAGGGGGCCAAGAAATTGAGAGGAGGATTTTATCCTTTCTTTTTTGTGTATTATTTATTTTGTAACTTTTTCTTTTCAAATGGAGTAACGGATGGTTGGAATTTTGGGAGAATGAACGAGTATTTTCAAAGAAGAATATGAAATTCTAGATTATTTAATGGCTTTTGTTCTGTGAGTAAAATGGTTTTATTTTCATTATAATATCTTCATATTCTTTGATTAATTGATTATGCATTGATTTAAATTAGTTTTAATCTGTTTTATCAATACATGGTTAATTGTTATCATTTATGTATTAATTTTTTCAATCTTTAAGAGTCTATTATCCCAAAAATTCTTCCTGGACCATATGATGAACATATTTTGTTCAAACTATATGAGAAAACAGTTTACTCTTTGGCTTTCTTCCTGTGTATATTGTGCAGTGTTTTTTCATTGTATTCTCATGTAATTTCTTGATGTGAAATGTTATCTGTGTCGAATTAGCTTTAGTCAGTTTTGCACATAATATTTTATATCATGTGTTTCTTTATGTTGTTCATTATCTTTTGGTTTAGTTTATATATGTGACTGATCATCTATTCAAGTATTTTGAGTTTACATATGATGCTAGATAGCTGGTATCACCATTCCTTAGAATTGGAATTTCTTTCATTTTCAGTTATTGGACATTTCAAGGTCACATGATATATAATTATTTGTCTTTCTGTCATCGTAAACTCACTCCAGAATATGAAACACTTCCTTGAATTTCGTCAAGAAATATTATGCTTGCTTATGTCATAGGTTTTCACTTGACACGGGACAAGGGGAGTTCATACAAATGCAGAGAGATGAATTTAGTTTATTACTGTTGATCAGCTAGAGGTTAGTTAGTGTATTATTTATTTAATTTGTTGATTTGTGAATGAAGAGTGATTGCATCATTTAAACGACAATTTACTTTGTCTATTTTCGTTATATCATTTACAATCTTGTTCATTCATTGTTCATTTAGAGTACTAGAATAATTTTGTTTGTTTTTAATCTTTTTTAGATGCATTATCTTAAAACAATTATTTTCACAAGGCTTTGCTCAAACCTTGTAAACTGTATATAAACATTGTTAGTTAAGCATTTGTAATTAAAGTATTGACCATTAGAGTAGTATCTTTAGTTAGTTCACATCTTTTAAATTGTTTTAGGATCTTAGTTGGCTAACGGAACCATAAAACCTATCAGGGTAGATTATACCAAACGGCTTGGGTTGAGTAGACAACTCCAGACCAGATCTTCCCTTCCAGTTGACGATGTGTCATAAACGCCCGTCAACAGAACCTAGAAATATTTTTTGCAGATTGTAGGCCCATCACTGTGATCCCAGTGCACAGTACAAGAAAAGTTGGGGATCGTTTAAAAGAAAGAGAGGATTGACACTGTGTTATAATTGCAGAAGATCAAGACATATTGCTAAGAAATGCCCCGGTATAGGTTCTATTTGTATTTGTTGTAAATTTATTGGTCATGAGGTTGAGGATTGCTAAATAATGATTGATAAAGTTGAAAATATGAAACCGAGACAAGAAAACTATAAAGAAGGTCAAAAGGCTAAGGCTATGTTAGAAAACCAAAACGAATCAAAGACTATGTTATTACAGTTAAAAAAAGAAATGGATGATCATAGAGACTCCAATTTACCAGAGATATTGGAAGAAAATAAGTGCATAGAAACAAGAATAGGATACTTTGACATAGACTGTGTCTTGGATGAGGAAACACAGGTGAATATCATGCCAGAAAGCACTTGGGAAATTTTGGGAAAGCCTGTTATGGTTCCTTCATTGGGAAGGATAGGATTGTTTAAAGGAAAGATGATAACCCTATGTGGAAGAGTTACTAATGTGCCTATGATTTCCCATGGAACATCAACTGAAGAAGAATTTAAAGTCATTAAGTTCGTAGAGAGAAGTAATCATTTTTCACTTTTGTTAGAAAAGACATGGATTGAAGAGAATCAGATCAGAAGGAAAGCAGTGGAAGAGGCTACAGAACAGAAAAAACAAGAATTAAGGGACTTCATAGACAGAAAAATAGCACGACTAATAGAAGAACAAGAGGACAAGTCGAAGCAACAGAGGGTCAGATAATTAGCTGTCGAAGTTAAAACAACACAAGAAGGCTTAAAGAACTTCTCCATGCAGGAAAGAAGTGCATTCACCCCGAAAATAGTAAGATAAGAGGTATTACCTTTGAACCCTTTGGAAGACCCTCAGCAGTGCGAAGTTACTATGCTAAGGGAAGACAAGAATAAGAATGGAAAGAGAAATCCAGAGACTCAAATCACAGAAAAGAAGGCTAGAAAGATCAGTAAGAAGAAAGAAAAATTAGAAAAACTGAAGGAAGTTCTAGAGAAGACTTCGCAGAAGGCAGGCTTGCAGAACCTGAACCTCGTCGGAATAGGATAACCATGAAGAATGGGAATTCGCCAAGGCGAAGCTATATGACCATTGGAGGCATCCCGACCATTATAATGATGCTCTGGAATGGCTAGAAACATAGTTATTGATGAAAATATCGTTGTTGGACCATTGAGACTATGCCATAATGGATGGATGCGCATTGATGGACGTATTCCTACCCATTGGAGGAATCTGTTAAAACACTTGCCTATTTAACTCATCAGATGCTGCACCGGGACCACTTTTTCTAAAATGAGATATGCGAGCTAACAGAGAATCAATTGCATATCGTGTTGTGCTTTCCAGACCTCGTCATTAAATTGATTATCTTTCTTTTCTGTTCGCCTACCCGATTTGTTTTATTACAAAGTGTGAATGTCGGGCGAGCGTAATGCAGTAGAGAAGTCTGTGGAGGAGATTATTGTAGACCTCATGGTTAAGAAAGTCATTTATGTAGTGTTATAACCCTAAATTGCACCATACATGCATACTTAGCATCATGCCATCTTACTTGTTATTTTTGCCAAGCCATCACTGTGCAGCTCTTCTTAAAAACCACATGTTTGAAGATGTACATGCCCTGCACCATTACTTCCCATGCACACACACTTTTTGCACCACTATAGCATGCATGCGTGCACTAGATGCGCCATTACAGCCCATGTATACTCACAAATGTTGTAAAAATTAAAATGTTGCAAGTAATTTGTTGAGATTGCGGGCTATTAGGTAGTTTTCCAATTGTCCCACCACCTATAGCCCGTCACACAACCGAATAACCATCCTTTTTGTCATATAAAAGGATTTGTTGGGGTATCATTCCAAATCCAAGCATAAGAATAGTGAAACTCTGCGCATTTCACTTTCCCCCCCTTGCCCCAAGAATTTCCAGCCACATTGTGAGTTTTGAGCTAGAATTCCCTATTCTTGCCTTTTTACTCATTCATAAGCATATGTTATTTCCTTAGAGAGAATTGTGAGAGGAGAAATATACGGGGAAGCATTTGGATCTTGGTGAAGAGGATCCCAGACCATCTTCGAGGAGTAGTCGTCGATCTCATTTGTAAGTGACTTTGTGAGATTAATATAAAGAAGTACTTTTTATGTTCTGCCATATGATGTGTTTAATCTTTGTGTTTGATTTACATTTTGTTATGAAATATAACCCACTAATTCATATATAAGATGCATGTTCATAGTTTCTTGTTTGGATTTTGGTGAATGCAGGTCGGCCTTGGGAGGATATTTGCAGTCGAGGAACAACTGAATGCAAAAGGATCGACACTGGATGTAGAGTTTAAGGTAGAGTTATCGGATCCTTATACTTTGTATTTTATGCATGAATGTGGGGTATTTTCGGGGTAGTTGTTAAAAGTAGGAGACTTTAGACGGTTATCTTTGCCTGGACGTTGAACCCTAGTGTAATGTTGGAATATTGGTTGTTGTCATTGATGTCAACCTTAGTCATGGGTTTTGGACCGCAAGATTGATGAAGGTATTTGGACATGAAGGAAAATGCACATGCATATACAACACCCATGGATGGATAGTATACATCATGTTGTTTCATGTGGTATGTGTCACATCACATGGATCCTCATGGTTGAGGAGAAATGATTTTTTGAAGATGACAGAGTGAATTGAAGAAGGAAGTACATGTAGGCCCTGAAGATAATTAACGAAAAGAATTACAAAATAAGAAAGTGTCAGGTCGGCCCTAATGTTAAAAGGAAGTGACATAAATGGTATAAATAAATATCATTATACATTAAATTGATACACAAGTCAAATTTCAAAGGAAATCATAAGTAAAGAAGGTCGTATTTCAAGGGAGGATGAAGTCTTTTGGTGATGTGTTCTAAGGTATGTTATTTTCAGGTCATCTTACAATTTTTATATAGTTTTTTTATAGAAAAATTCAGATGGTTAAATTGCTATGGTATTGAGAAGACATATCAATGTACCTGTGGTAAAAATTTCATCTCTTGATTCGCTATAATTATGGAGATACACTCTGTGGAAGATAGGGTTTGTGACTAGTCCTGAAGCTAGTCAATAAACAGGTGTTCTGGGTAAACCAGTCATAACTTATTCATAGAGAATCCAAATGAAGTGGGACAAATTTCATTGGAAAGAGTACAGACTGTAGTTTCACGTGTGCAAGTTTCAAAATCGGATGTTAAATATTGAGCGTGGGGAATCTATGCAAGTTCACTCTCCTGAATAGACCAGAATTGAATAAAGTCTACCATTCTTTCTATAACTTCTTTTTGGGGAGGATTCAAGGAGTAAAACTTGGAGGAGTTTCAGAGAATACATTGAGTAATGTTATTTACAGGATCAGAGTACTCCAAGAATTGAATAA